>CM055118.1:902594944-902868573 GCA_029206835.1 Rana muscosa | reverse complement strand
TACTACAGAAGAGTGCCTCGCATTGATCGATGATTGGATGATGGAGAGTTCCCTCAAACTCAATGGATCCAAAACAGAACTTCTTCTACTCCACGCAAACCAAAAGACAAAAGCAAAGACGTCTTGGACACCACCCACCATTCTTGGAAAGACCGTTACCCCGAGCACCAAAGTCAAAAGTCTCGGAGTCATCCTTGACTCGGAGATGTCAATGGATGCACAAATAGGATCAGTAGTAAGCGGATCGCACCATCTTCTTCGTCTGTTACGGAGACTCATCCCCTTCATCCCGGAAGAGGACACAGCAGTAGTAGTTGGAACAATCATCAACTCCCGACTCGACTATGCAAACTCCCTCTACATAGGACTACCTAAATATCCGATCTCGCGCCTACAAGTCATCCTGAACACGACAGCCAGACTGGTAACAGGGAAAAAACTTTGGGAATCAATCACCCCTTTACTGAGGACCCTGCATTGGCTAACCGTAAAGGATCGGGTCACATTCAAGACCCTCTGCCTCACCCACAAGTGCACACATGGAAACGCACCTCAATATTTATGCGAGAAAATAAAACACTACTCCCCCAAACGCATTTTCCGATCAACCAATCAAAACCTCCTTCACATCCCCAAATCCCGCTACAAATGGAAGGGAGAATGAAGATTTGCAGTCCAAGAACCACGGCTATGGAACGCTCTTCCCACAGACATCCGCATGGAAGAAAACCATCGGCCCTTCAGGAAAAAACTTAAGACCCACCTCTTCTGATGGATCAGGACGTCACTGGATGCAAAGCGCCTTGAGGCGATTCAGTTCGCATTTGTAGCACTATATAAGTTATTCACTCACTCACTCACAGAAAAAGAGTCGCTTCATCCTGATTGAATTAATACCTCTCAGGTGAACACTCCAGACGATTACTACAGAAAAGGAGTTGCTACATCCTGATTGAACTAATACCTCTCAGGTGAACACTCCAGGCTATTAATACAGAAAAGGAGTCTCTTCATCCTGATTAAACTACTACCACGCAGGTGAACACTCCAGGCTATTACTACAGAAAAGGAGTTGCTTCACCCTGATTGAACTAATACCTCTCAGGTGAACACTCCAGGCAATTACTAGAGAAAAGGAGTTGCTTCATCCTGATTGAACTACTACCTCTCAGGTTAACACTCCAGGCTATTACTACAGAAAGGGAGTTTCTTCATCCTGATTTAACTAATACCTCTCAGGTGAACACTCCAGGCTATTACTACAGAAAAGGAGTCGCTTCACCCTGATTGAAATAATACCTCTCAGGTGAACACTGCAGACGATTACTACAGAAAAGGAGTTGCTTCATCCTGATTGAACTAATACCTCTCAGGTGAACACTCCAGGCTATTACTACAGAAAAGGAGTTGCTTCATACTGATTGAACTAATACCTCTCAGGTGAACACTCCAGGCAATTACTAGAGAAAAGGAGTCGCTTCATCCTGATTGAACTACTACCTCTCAGGTGAACACTACAGGCTATTACTACAGAAAAGGAGTTGCTTCATCTTGATTGAACTAATACCTCTGAGGTGAACACTCCAGGCTATTACTACAGAAAAGGAGAGACTTCATCCTGGTTGAACTAATACCTCTGAGGTGAACACTCCAGGCTATTACTACAGAAAAGGAGTCGTTTCACCCTGATTGAACTAATACCTCTCAGGTGAACACTCCAGGCTATTACTACAGAAAAGAAGTCACTTCACCCTGATTGAACTAATGCCTCTCAGGTGAACACTCCAGGCTATTACTACAGAAAAGGAGTCGCTTCATCTTGATTGAACTAATACCTCTCAGGTGAACACTCCTGGCTATTACTACAGAAAAGGAGAGGCTTCATGTTACGTTGAGAGATACATTATTTCCATACTCTTGCAAAAAGACCCATTTAGGGCAAAAAAAACAAAAAAAAAAACAAAGGCACTTTATTGTGCTCTTGCAAAAAGCCACATTTAGGGCAAAAAAAAGCACTTTATTGTGCTCTTGCAAAAAGACCCATTTAGGGCAAAAAAAATGATCATTTTATTTTGCTCGTGCAAAAAGACCTATTTAGGGCAAAAAAAAATAAAAATTGGCACTTTAATGTACTCTTGCAAAAAGACCCATTTAGGGCAAAAAAAAATATTTTGAAGTGTTTTATGCATATCTGGAGGTGTGTGAAATAACCAATTTCTATATATTTTTCTTCTACTGTGCTATCCTAAAAAAACAATTTTTTTTTAAATAGCATTTTCTGCAGTTCTGTAGCTGTGCGATACAGCGGTTACGTACTGTGGGTGGGTTGTGGTCTTGCAAAAAGCCCCATTAGGGCCACAAAAAATATTTTTCAGTGTGTTATGCATATCTGGAGGTGTGTGAAATAAACAATTTATATATATTTTTCTTCTACTGTGCTATCCTAAAAAAAACGACATTTTTTTTTAATAGCATTTTCTGAAGTTCTGTAGCTGTGCGATACAGCGGTTACATACTGTGGGTGGGTTGTGGTCTTGCAAAAAGCCCCATTTAGGGCCACAAAAAATATTTTGCGTACTGGAAGACGGGTCTGCCCCCTTCAACTTCTGGGTCTCCAAATTGGGCACATGGCCTGAGCTTGCCCTTTACGCCTTGGAGGTGCTGGCCTGCCCTGCAGCCAGTGTATTATCTGAACGTGTATTTAGCACGGCAGGGGGGCGTTATCACAGACAAGCGCAGCCGCCTGTCCAGAGCCAATGTGGACAAGCTCACGTTCATTAAAATGAACCAGGCATGGATCCCACAGGACTTGTCCGTACCTTGTGCAGAATAGACATGTATACCGGTGTTGTGACAAAAACTGTCTGGCCATCGGATTTTGTCCGGCCCGTTCTGCGCAGGCGCAGCGCTTGCGCAGTACAGAGGACAAGGAGATTCACAAAATCTCCGAAGATGAGTGAGTGCAGGTTCAAGCCCCACCATCCAAGTGGACATACGGTAGCACATAGTAACAGGGCCCCTCACGGGCTCGCTTCGATCGCCACGCTTCGGGCACGGCCTCGCTTGGCTCGGCTTGAACCTCGGATGGTGTGGCTTTCACCTGGACTCACCGCGCAGGCGCCGTTCATCTTGGGAGATTTTCGAAATCCCCTTGTCCTACATACTGAGCAAGCGCAGTACAGGGCGGACACTATTCGACGGGGGACAGAATTCGACACATCACGGGCCTTACCCAGCCATTGTTGTATTTTTGAACCAGTGTTGGCTACCTCGTCCTCCTCCACCGCCGCTTCCACCTACACAGCCACATTCACCGCCACCTCAACCTCCTACTCCATATGGACCTTATCCTCCTAGGTCAAGATTATAATTTTTATTTTATTTTTTGTGGAGGAGGTCCAGGCACAAACGTAGCACATTCACTTCACTGCTTAGGTTTCTCAAACAGTTTTAGGCGCACGGTATCTGCCACAGACCTTGAGGTTGGTCTCTGCCACAGACCGGGTGTACAAGGCCCCTGCCATGGACCTGGAGAACTTTGGTCTCTGCCACAGACCAGGGTGTATAAGGCCCCTGCCACGGGCCGGGTGAATAAGGCCTCTGATACAGTCAAGATGACCTTGAGCTTCTCCTTCTACGAACCTAGCCCATATCAAGGGGAAGACATCTTTCCAGGGAGTCAACAGACCCTTCCTTCACCGTGACTCCCGCATCGGTCCATCAGAATGATCCTCCCTTCCCTGGAACAGGGTCCCCTACACGAGGCGGCACCCAAAGACTCCTCGACCCTTAGCGGACTCCAGACGAAGGCTCTGGACTCCAGGCTTTACTCCTGCCCCTAGGCCTCCATACCCAGGGCAGCAGGAACTCCAGGATAGTACCTCACCCCGGGCTAAAGGTGCCCGAGATGGAACAGGAACACGTGCACCCAGGCCGAAGGCACCTGGGCACGGACCCCACTGGACATCAGCCCCCAGGCCAAAGGTCTGCCCCTTTTATATCCTCTCCCGGCATGCACATCAGGTTCCCCGCCCCGCTGTACTACTGCCAAGAGGGGACACAAAAGGCACAGCACTGTATCGGCGGTTCAACCCTAGCCTACCATGGCAGCGCCACCTGTAGGTTTCTGAGGTTCTTAATGACTTCCTGTACCTCTTCTGCTGAGAAGGGGGCCTCCAGCATATTATTTTCTTTTTTTCTTTTTTGTATGTTATTTTAAGTTATTTCCCTATCCACATTTGTTTGCGGATCACTTGCCATGCTCTTAACAACATTTTGCTGCCATTTGCAGCCCCCTAGCCCTTTCCATTACTTTTTTAGAGCCTTTTTAGTCCTCAGAAGTTCGGGTCCCAATTGACTTCAATGGGGTTCGGAGTCAAGTTCGGGTCAAGTTCGGCCCCGAACCCAAACTTTTTTCCGAAGTTTGGCTGAACCCGTCGAACCCGAACATCCAGGTGTCCGCCCAAACTATACTTTAGACTATTACTACAGAAAAGGAGTCGCTTCATCCTGATTGAACTAATACCTCTCAGGTGAACACTCCAGGCTATTACTACAGAAAAGGAGTCGCTTCATCCTGATTGAACTACTACCACGCAGGTGAACACTCCAGGCTATTACTACAGAAAAGAAGAGGCTTCATCCTGATTGAACTAATACCTCTCAGGTGAACACTCCAGGCTATTACTACAGAAAAGGAGTTGCTTCATACTGATTGAACTAATACCTCTCAGGTGAACACTAAAGGCTATTACTACAGAAAAGGAGTCGCTTCATCTTGATTGAACTAATACCTCTCAGGTGACCACTCCAGGCTGTTACTACAGAAAATGAGTCGCTTTCTTCCTGATTGAACTAATACCTCTAAGGTGAACACTCCAGGCTATTACTACAGAAAAGGAGTCGCTTCACCCTGATTGAATTAATACCCCTCAGGTGAACCCTCCAGACGATTACTACAGAAAAGGAGTTGCTTCATCCTGATTGAACTAATACCTCTCAGGTGAACACTCCAGGCTATTAATACAGAAAAAGAGTCGCTTTATCCTGATTGAACTAATACCTCTCAGGTGAACACTCCAGGCTATTACTACAGAAAAGGAGTTGCTTCATCCTGATTGAATTACTACTTCTCAGGTGAACACTCCAGGCAATTACTACAGAAAAGTAGTCGCTTCATCTTGATTAAACTAATTTCTCTCAGGTGAACACTCCAGGCTATTACTACAGAAAAGGACTTGCTTCATCCTGATTGAGCTAATACCTCTCAGGTGAACACTCCAGGCTATTACTATAGAAAAGGAGTCGCTACACTCTGATTGAACTAATAGCTCTCAGGTGAACACTCCTGGCTATTACTACAGAAAATAAGTCGCTTCACCCTGATTGAACTAATACCTCTCAGGTGAACACTCCAGGCTATTACTACAGAAAAGGAGTCGCTTCATCCTGATTGAACTAATGCCTCTCAGGTGAACACTCCAGGCTATCACTACAGAAAAGAAGTCACTTCACCCTGATTGAACTAATACCTCTCAGGTGAACACTCCAGGCTATTACTACAGAAACGTAGTCGCTTCATCCTGATTGAACTTATACCTCTCAGGTGAAGACTCCAGGGTATTACTACAGAAAAGGAGTTGCTTCATCCTGATTGAACTAATACCTCTCAGGTGAACACTCCAGGCTATTACTACAGAAAAGGAGTCGCTTCATCCTGATTGAACTAATACCTCTCAGGTGAACAAGCCAGGCTATTACTACAGAAAAGGAGTCGCTTTATGCTGAATGAACAAATTCCTCTCAGGTGAACACTCCAGACTATTACTAAAGAAAAAGAGTCCCTTCATCCTGATTGAACAACTACCTCTCAGGTGAACACTCCAGGCTATTATTACAGAAAAGGAGTTGCTTCATCCTGATTGAACTAATACCTCTTAGGTTAACACTCCAGGCTATTATTACAGAAAAATAGTCGCTTCATCCTGATTGAACTACTACCACGCAGGTGAACACTCCAGGCTATTACTACAGAAACGGAGTTTCTTCATACTGATTGAACTAATACCTCTCAGGTGAACTCTCCAGGCAATTACTACAGAAAAGGAGCCGCTTCATCCTGATTGAATTACTACTTCTCGGATGAACACTCCAGGCTATTACTACAGAAAAGGAGTCGCTTCATCTTGATTGAACTAATACCTCTCAGGTGAACACTCCAGGCTATTACTACAGAAAAGGAGTCGCTTCATCCTGATTGAACTAATTCCTCTTAGGTGAACACTCCAGACTTTTACTACAGAAAAAGAGTACCTTCATCCTGATTGAACTACTACCTCTCATGTGAACACTATAGGCTATTACTACAGAAAAATCTTTGCTTCACCCTGATTGAACTAATACCTCTCAGGTGAACACTCCAGGCTATTACTACAGAAAAGGAGTCACTTCACCCTGATTGAACTAATACTTCTCAGGTGAACACTCCAGGCTATTACTACAGAAAAGGAGAGGCTTCATCCTGATTGAACTAATACCTCTCAGGTGAACACTCCAGGCTATCACTACAGAAAAGAAGTCACTTCACCCTGATTGAACTAATACCTCTCAGGTGAACACTCCAGACTATTACTACAGAAAAGAAGTCGCTTCATCCTGATTGAACTAATACCTCTCAGGTGAACACTCCAGGCAATTACTACAGAAAAGGAGCCGCTTCATCCTGATTGAATTACTACTTCTCGGATGAACACTCCAGGCTATTACTACAGAAAAGGAGTCACTTCATCTTGATTGAACTAATTCCTCTTAGGTGAACGCTCCAGACTTTTACTACAGAAAAACAGTCCCTTCATCCTGATTGAACTACTACCTCTCAGGTGAACACTCCAGACTATTACTACAGAAAAATCTTTGCTTCACCCTGATTGAACTAGTACCTCTCAGGTAAACACTCCAGGCTATTACTACAGAAAAGGAGTCGCTTCACCCTGATTGAACTATTACCTCTCAGGTAAACACTCCAGGCTATTACTACAGAAAAGGAGTTGCATCACCCTGATTGAACTAATACCTCTCAGGTGAACACTCCAGGCTATTACTACAGAAAAGGAGTCGCTTCACCCTGATTGAACTAATACTTCTCAGGTGAACACTCCAAGCTATTACTACAGAAAAGGAGAGGCTTCATCCTGATTGAACTAATACCTCTGAGGTGAACACTCCAGGCTATCACTACAGAAAATAAGTCACTTCACCCTGATTGAACTAATTCCTCTCAGGTGAACACTCCAGGCTATTACTACAGAAAAGGAGTTGCTTCATCCTGATTGAACTACTACCTCTCATGTGAACACTCCAGGCTATTACTACAGAAAAATCCTTGCTTCACCCTGATTGAACTAATACCTCTCAGGTGAACACTCCAGGCTATTACTACAGAAAAGGAGTCGCTTCACCCTGATTGAACTATTACCTCTCAGGTAAACACTCCAGGCTGTTACTACAGAAAAGGAGTCTCATCACCCTGATTGAACTAATACCTCTCAGGTGAACACTCCAGGCTATTACTACAGAAAAGGAGTCGCTTCACCCTGATTAAACTAATACCTCTGAGGTGAACACTCCAGGCTATTACTACAGAAAAGGAGTCGCTTTATCCTGATTGAACTAATACCTCTCAGGTGAACACTCCAGGCTATTATTACAGAAAAGGAGTCGCTTCATCCTGATTGAACTACTACCACGCAGGTGAACACTCCAGGCTATTACTACAGAAAAGGAGTTGCTTCATACTGATTGAACTAATACCTCTCAGGTGAACACTCCAGACTACAGAAAAGGAGCCGCTTCATCCTGATTGAATTACTACTTCTCGGATGAACATTCCAGGCTATTACTACAGAAAAGGAGTCACTTTATCTTGATTGAACTAATACCTCTCAGGTGAACACTCCAGGCTATTACTACAGAAAAGGAGTCGCTTCATCCTGATTGAACTAATTCCTCTCAGGTGAACACTCCAGACTTTTACTACAGAAAAAGAGTCCCTTTATCCTGATTGAACTACTACCTCTCATGTGAAGACTCCAGGCTATTACTACAGAAAAGGACTTGCTTCATCCTGATTGAACTAATACCTCTCAGGTGAACACTCCTGGCTGTTACTACAGAAAAGGAGTCGCTACACTCTGATTGAACTAATACCTCTCAGGTGAACACTCCTGGCTATTACTACAGAAAAGGAGTCGCTACACTCTGAATTAATACCTCTCAGGTGAACACTCCAGACTATTACTACAGAAAAATCTTTGCTTCACCCTGATTGAACTAATACTTCTCAGGTGAACACTCCAGGCTATTACAACAGAAAAGGAGAGGCTTCATCCTGATTGAACTAATACATCTGAGGTGAACACTCCAGGCTATTACTACAGAAAAAGAGTCCCTTCATCCTGATTGAACAACTACCTCTCAGGTGAACACTCCAGGCTATTACTACAGAAAAGGAGTTGCTTCATCCTGATTGAACTAATACCTCTCAGGTGAACACTACAGGCTATTACTACAGAAAAGGAGTTGCTTCATACTGATTGAATTAATACCTCTCAGGTGAACACTCCAGGCTATTACTACAGAAAATGAGTCGCTTCATCCTGATTGAACTACTACCACGCAGGTGAACACTCCAGGCTATTTCTACAGAAAAGGAGTTGCTTCATACTGATTGAACTAATACCTCTCAGGTGAACACTACAGGCTATTACTACAGAAAAGGAGTCGCTTCATCTTGATTGAACTAATACCTCTCAGGTGACCATTCCAGGCTATTACTACAGAAAAGGAGTCGCTTTCTTCCTGATTGAACTAATACCTCTCAGGTGAACACTCCAGGCTATTACTACAGAAAAGGAGTCGTTTCACCCTGATTGAACTAATTCCTCTCAGGTGAACACTCCAGGCTATTATTACAGAAAAGGAGTCGCTTCACTCTGATTGAACTAATACTTCTCAGGTGAACACTCCAGGCTATTACAACAGAAAAGGAGAGGCTTCATCCTGATTGAACTACTACCTCTCAGGTGAACACTCCAGGCTATTACTACAGAAAAGGAGCCGCTTCATCCTGATTGAACTAATACCTCTCCGGTGAACACTCCAGGCTATTACTACTAAGGCTGAGCGAACCCGAACTGTAAAGTTCGGGTTTGTACCGAACTTTAGCATTTTCCAAACCCGAACCCGAACAATTGCGTGTAAGTTCGAGTACGGTGTTCGGGGATGTAATGGCGCATTTAGAAAGCTTCAGGGGCCAGCCAATCACCTTTTGTTTAGCTGGTGTGCCCTTAGAAGCCATCATAGCCATGCCTACTAATGGCATGGCTGTGATTGGCCAGTGCAGAATGTGACCCAGCTCAGTGCAGCATGTGACCCAGCTTCTATATAAGCTAGAGGCACACAGCACAGCACGTCACTCTGCTAGACAGAATAGGGAGAGGTCCTGGCTGCTGTTGCTTATTAGGGAGAGATTGAAATACATGAGTTAGTCCTGATTCTGCAATCTGAGAGAAAAGGTAAAGAGACAGTGTAGGGGAAGGTTCCTGATGGTGCTTTCAGGGAGAGAGATTTATATAGGAGTCCAGATTCAGAGATCTAATAACTCAGCGATCTGCATAGGTTTACCTGTTTGTTTTGCAGTGCACAGTCTTTTTACACTGCAATGAGCCCAGTGTCAGAGAAAATCTAACTTTTATCTGCAATCTCAGTGCACCAGCACTGCATATGTTACGTTGAGAGATACACCATTTCCATACTCTCGCAAAAAGACCCATTTAGGGCAAAAAAAGGCACTTTATTGTGCTCTTGCAAAAAGACCCATTTAGGGCAAAAAAAAGGCACTTTATTGTGCTCTTGCAAAAAGACCCATTTAGGGCAATTTTTTTTAAAAAATTTGCATTTTATTTTGCTCGTGCAAAAAGACCAATTTAGGGCAAAAAAAAGAAAAATTTTTGCACTTTAATGTACTCTTGCAAAAAGACCTATTTAGGGCAAAAAAATATTTTGCAGTGTTTTATACATGTCTGGAGGTGTGTGAAATAAACAATTTCTATATATTTTTCTTCTACTGTGCTATCCTAAAAAAACAAAAAAAATTTTTAATAGCAGTTTCTGCAGTTCTGTAGCTGTGCGATACAGCGGCTACGTACTGTGGGTGGGTTGTGGTCTTGCAAAAAGCCCCATTTAGGGCCACAAAAAATATTTTGCGAACTGGATGACGGGTCTGCCCCCTTCAACTTCTGGGTTTCCAAATTGGGCACATGGCCTGAGCTTGCCCTTTACGCCTTGGAGGTGCTGGCCTGCCCTGCAGCCAGTGTATTATCTGAACGTGTATTTAGCACGGCAGGGGGCGTTATCATGTCCAGAGCCAATGTGGATAAGCTCACGTTCAATAAAATTAACCAGGCATGGATCCCACAGGACTTGTCCGTACCTTGTGCAGAATAGACATGTATACTGGTGTTGTGACAAAAACTGTCCGGCCATCGGATTGTGTCCGGCACGTACTGCGCAGGCGCAGCGTTTGCGCAGTACAGAGGACAAGGAGATTCACAAAATCTCCGAAGATGAACGGTGCCTGCGCAGTAAGTGCAGGTTCAAGCCCCACCATCCAAGTGGACATACGGTAGCACATAGTAACAGGGCCCCTCACGGGCTCGCTTCGATCGCCACGCTTCGGGCACGGCCTCGCTTGGCTCGGCTTGAACCTCGGATGATGTGGCTTTCACCTGGACTCACCGCGCAGGCGCCGTTCGTCTTGGAAATTTTTTGAAATCCCCTTGTCCTACATACTGAGCAAGCGCAGTACAGGGCGGACACTATTCGACAGGGGAAAGAATTTGTGAATACTCCAGGCTATTACTACAGAAAATGAGTCGCTTCATCCTGATTGAACTACTATCACGCAGGTGAACACTCCAGGCTATTTCTACAGAAAAGGAGTTGCTTCATACTGATTGAACTAATACCTCTCAGGTGAACACGCCAGGCTATTACTACAGAAAAGGAGTTGCTTTATCCTGATTGAACTAATTCCTCTCAGGTGAACACTCCAGACTATTACTAAAGAAAAAGAGTCCCTTCATTCTGATTGAACAACTACCTCTCAGGTGAACACTCCAGGCTATTACTACAGAAAAGGATTTGCTTCATCCTGATTGAACTAATACCTCTCAGGTGAACACTCCAGGATATTAATACAGAAAAGGAGTCGCTTCATCCTGATTGAACTAATACCACACAGGTGAACACTCCAAGCTATTACTACAGAAAAGGAGTTGCTTCATCATGATTGAACTAATACCTTTCAGGTGAACACTCCAGGATATTAATACAGAAAAGGAGTCGCTTCATCCTGATTGAACTACTACCACACAGGTGAACACTCCAGGCTATTACTACAGAAAAGGAGTCACTTCATCCTGATCGAATTAATACCTCTCAGGTGAACACTCCAGACTATTACTACAGAAAAAGAGTCTCTTCATCCTGATTGAACTACTACCTATCAGGTGAACAATCCAGGCTATTACTATAGAAAAGGAGTCGCTACACTCTGATTGAACTAATAGCTCTCAGGTGAACACTCCTGGCTATTACTACAGAAAATAAGTCGCTTCACCCTGATTAAACTAATACCTCTCAGGTGAACACTCCAGGCTATTACTACAGAAACGGAGTCGCTTCATCCTGTTGAATAAATACCTCTCAGGTGAACACTCCAGACTATTACTACAGAAAAAGAGTCTTTTCATCCTGATTGAACTACTACCTCTCAGGTGAACACTCCAGGATATTACTACAGAAAAGGAGTCGCTTCATCTTGATTGAAATAATACCTCTCAGGTGAACACTCCAGGCTATTACTACAGAAAAGGAGTCGCTTCATTCTGATTGAACTAATTCCTCTCAGGTGAACACTCCAGACTTTTACTACAGAAAAAGAGTCCCTTCATCCTGATTGAAATACTACCACTCATGTGAACACTCCAGGCTATTACTACAGAAAAGGAGACGCTACACTCTGATTGAACTAATACCTCTCAGGTGAACACTCCTGGCTATTACTACAGAAAAGGAGTCGCTTCACCTTGATTGAACTAATACTTCTCAGGTGAACACTCCAGGCTATTACTACAGAAAAGGAGAGGCTTCACCCTGATTGAACTAATACTTCTCAGGTGAACACTCCAGGCTATTACTACAGAAAAGGAGAGGCTTCATCCTGATTGAACTAATACCTCTGAGGTGAACACTCCAGGCTATTACTACAGAAAAGGAGTCGCTTCATCCTGATTAAACTGTTACCACTCAGGTGAACACTCCAGGCTATTACTACCTCTCAGGTGAACACTCCAGGCTATTACTACTGAAAAGGAGTGGCTTCATACTGATTGAACTACTACCTCTCAGGTGAACACTACAGGCTATTACTACAGAAAGGGAGTCGCTTCATCCTGATTGAACTATTACCTCTCAGGTAAACACTCCAGGCTATTACTACAGAAAAGGAGTCGCTTCACCCTGATTGAACTAATACTTCTCAGGTGAACACTCCAGGCTATTACTACAGAAAAGGAGAGGCTTCATCCTGAGTGAACTAATACCTCTGAGGTGAACACTCCAGGCTATTACTACAGAAAAGGAGTCGCTTCACCCTGATTGAACTAATACCTCTCAGGTGAACACTCCAGGCTATTACTAAAAAAAAGGAGTCGCTTCATCCTGATTGAACTAATTCCTCTCAGGTAAACACTCCAGGCTATTACTACAGAAAAGAAGTCGCTTCATCCTGATTGAACTAATACCTCTCAGGTGAACACTCCAGACTATTACTACAGAAAATTAGTCGCTTCATCCTGATTGAACTACTACCACTCAGGTGAACACTCCAGGCTAATACTACAGAAAAGGAGTTGCTTCATACTGATTGAACTAATACCTCTCAGGTGAACACTCCAGACTATTACTACAGAAAAAGAGTCTCTTCATCCTGATTAAACTACTACCTCTCAGGTGAACACTCCAGACTATTACTACAGAAAAAGTGTCTCTTCATCTTGATTGAACTACTACCTCTGAGGTGAATACTCCAGGCTATTACTACAGAAAAGTAGTCGCTTCACCCTGATTGAACTAATACCTCTAAGGTGAACACTCCAGACTATTACTACAGAAACGGAGTCGCTTCACCCTGATTGAACTAATACCTCTCAGGTGAACACTCCAGGCTATTACTACAGAAAAGGAATCGCTTCATCCTGATTGAACTAATACCTCTCAGGTGAACACTCCAGGCTATTACTACAGAAAAGCAGTCGCTTTATGCTGATTGAACTAATTCCTCTCAGGTGAACACTCCAGACTATTACTAAAGAAAAAGAGTCCCTTCATCCTGATTGAACAACTACCTCTCAGGTGAACACTCCAGGCTATTATTACAGAAAAGGAGTTGCTTCATCCTGATTGAACTAATACCTCTCAGGTTAACACTCCAGGCTATTATTACAGAAAAATAGTCGCTTCATCCTGATTGAACTACTACCACGCAGGTGAACACTCCAGGCTATTACTACAGAAAAAGGAGTTTCTTCATACTGATTGAACTAATACCTCTCAGGTGAACTCTCCAGGCTATTACTACAGAAAAGGAGTCGCTTCATCCTGATTGAACTAATTCCTCTTAGGTGAACACTCCAGACTTTTACTACAGAAAAAGAGTCCCTTCATCCTGATTGAACTACTACCTCTCATGTGAACACTCCAGGCTATTACTACAGAAAAATCTTTGCTTCACCCTGATTGAACTAATACCTCTCAGGTGAACACACCAGGCTATTACTACAGAAAAGGAGTCGCTTCACCCTGATTGAACTAATACTTCTCAGGTGAACACTCCAGGCTATTACTACAGAAAAGGAGAGGCTTCATCCTGATTGAACTAATACCTCTCAGGTGAACACTCCAGGCTATCACTACAGAAAAGAAGTCACTTCACCCTGATTGAACTAATACCTCTCAGGAGAACACTCCAGACTATTACTACAGAAAAGAAGTCGCTTCATCCTGATTGAACTAATACCTCTCAGGTGAACACTCCAGGCAATTACTACAGAAAAGGAGCCGCTTCATCCTGATTGAATTACTACTTCTCGGATGAACACTCCAGGCTATTACTACAGAAAAGGAGTCACTTCATCTTGATTGAACTAATACCTCTCAGGTGAACACTCCAGGCTATTACTACAGAAAAGGAGTCGCTTCATCCTGATTGAACTAATTCCTCTTAGGTGAACACTCCAGACTTTTACTACAGAAAAACAGTCCCTTGATCCTGATTGAACTACTACCTCTCAGGTGAACACTCCAGACTATTAGTACAGAAAAATCTTTGCTTCACCCTGATTGAACTAGTACCTCTCAGGTAAACACTCCAGGCTATTACTACAGAAAAGGAGTCGCTTCACCCTGATTGAACTATTACCTCTCAGGTAAACACTCCAGGCTATTACTACAGAAAAGGAGTTGCATCACCCTGATTGAACTAATACCTCTCAGGTGAACACTCCAGGCTATTACTACAGAAAAGGAGTCGCTTCACCCTGATTGAACTAATACTTCTCAGGTGAACACTCCAAGCTATTACTACAGAAAAGGAGAGGCTTCATCCTGATTGAACTAATACCTCTGAGGTGAACACTCCAGGCTATCACTACAGAAAATAAGTCACTTCACCCTGATTGAACTAATTCCTCTCAGGTGAACACTCCAGGCTATTACTACAGAAAAGGAGTTGCTTCATCCTGATTGAACTACTACCTCTCATGTGAACACTCCAGGCTATTACTACAGAAAAATCCTTGCTTCACCCTGATTGAACTAATACCTCTCAGGTGAACACTCCAGGCTATTACTACAGAAAAGGAGTCGCTTCACCCTGATTGAACTATTACCTCTCAGGTAAACACTCCAGGCTGTTACTACAGAAAAGGCGTCTCATCACCCTGATTGAACTAATACCTCTCAGGTGAACACTCCAGGCTATTACTACAGAAAAGGAGTCGCTTCACCCTGATTGAACTAATACCTCTGAGGTGAACACTCCAGGCTATTACTACAGAAAAGGAGTCGCTTTATCCTGATTGAACTAATACCTCTCAGGTGAACACTCCAGGCTATTATTACAGAAAAGGAGTCGCTTCATCCTGATTGAACTACTACCACGCAGGTGAACACTCCAGGCTATTACTACAGAAAAGGAGTTGCTTCATACTGATTGAACTAATACCTCTCAGGAGAACACTCCAGACTATTACTACAGAAAAGAAGTCGCTTCATCCTGATTGAACTAATACCTCTCAGGTGAACACTCCAGGCAATTACTACAGAAAAGGAGCCGCTTCATCCTGATTGAATTACTACTTCTCGGATGAACACTCCAGGCTATTACTGCAGAAAAGGAGTCACTTCATCTTGATTGAACTAATACCTCTCAGGTGAACACTCCAGGCTATTACTACAGAAAAGGAGTCGCTTCATCCTGATTGAACTAATTCCTCTTAGGTGAACACTCCAGACTTTTACTACAGAAAAACAGTCCCTTCATCCTGATTGAACTACTACCTCTCAGGTGAACACTCCAGACTATTAGTACAGAAAAATATTTGCTTCACCCAGATTGAACTAGTACCTCTCAGGTAAACACTCCAGGCTATTACTACAGAAAAGGAGTCGCTTCACCCTGATTGAACTATTACCTCTCAGGTAAACACTCCAGGCTATTACTACAGAAAAGGAGTTGCATCACCCTGATTGAACTAATACCTCTCAGGTGAACACTCCAGGCTATTACTACAGAAAAGGAGTCGCTTCACCCTGATTGAACTAATACTTCTCAGGTGAACACTCCAAGCTATTACTACAGAAAAGGAGAGGCTTCATCCTGATTGAACTAATACCTCTGAGGTGAACACTCAAGGCTATCACTACAGAAAATAAGTCACTTCACCCTGATTGAACTAATTCCTCTCAGGTGAACACTCCAGGCTATTACTACAGAAAAGGAGTTGCTTCATCCTGATTGAACTACTACCTCTCATGTGAACACTCCAGGCTATTACTACAGAAAAATCCTTGCTTCACCCTGATTGAACTAATACCTCTCAGGTGAACACTCCAGGCTATTACTACAGAAAAGGAGTCGCTTCACCCTGATTGAACTATTACCTCTCAGGTAAACACTCCAGGCTGTTACTACAGAAAAGGCGTCTCATCACCCTGATTGAACTAATACCTCTCAGGTGAACACTCCAGGCTATTACTACAGAAAAGGAGTCGCTTCACCCTGATTGAACTAATACCTCTGAGGTGAACACTCCAGGCTATTACTACAGAAAAGGAGTCGCTTTATCCTGATTGAACTAATACCTCTCAGGTGAACTCTCCAGGCTATTATTACAGAAAAGGAGTTGCTTCATCCTGATTGAACTACTACCACGCAGGTGAACACTCCAGGCTATTACTACAGAAAAGGAGTTGCTTCATACTGATTGAACTAATACCTCTCAGGTGAACACTGCAGGCAATTACTACAGAAAAGGAGCCACTTCATCCTGATTGACTTACTACTTCTCAGGTGAACACTCCAGGCTATCACTACATAAAATAAGTCACTTCACCCTGATTGAACTAATACCTCTCAGGTGAACACTCCAGACTATTACTACAGAAAAGAAGTCGCTTCATCCTGATTGAACTAATACCTCTCAGGTGAACACTCCAGGCTATTACTACAGAAAAGCAGTCGCTTTATGCTGATTGAACTAATTCCTCTCAGGTGAACACTCCAGACTATTACTAAAGAAAAAGAGTCCCTTCATCCTGATTGAACAACTACCTCTCAGGTGAACACTCCAGGCTATTATTACAGAAAAGGAGTTGCTTCATCCTGATTGAACTAATACCTCTCAGGTTAACACTCCAGGCTATTATTACAGAAAAATAGTCGCTTCATCCTGATTGAACTACTACCACGCAGGTGAACACTCCAGGCTATTACTACAGAAAAAGGAGTTTCTTCATACTGATTGAACTAATACCTCTCAGGTGAACTCTCCAGGCTATTACTACAGAAAAGGAGTCGCTTCATCCTGATTGAACTAATTCCTCTTAGGTGAACACTCCAGACTTTTACTACAGAAAAAGAGTCCCTTCATCCTGATTGAACTACTACCTCTCATGTGAACACTCCAGGCTATTACTACAGAAAAATCTTTGCTTCACCCTGATTGAACTAATACCTCTCAGGTGAACACACCAGGCTATTACTACAGAAAAGGAGTCGCTTCACCCTGATTGAACTAATACTTCTCAGGTGAACACTCCAGGCTATTACTACAGAAAAGGAGAGGCTTCATCCTGATTGAACTAATACCTCTCAGGTGAACACTCCAGGCTATCACTACAGAAAAGAAGTCACTTCACCCTGATTGAACTAATACCTCTCAGGAGAACACTCCAGACTATTACTACAGAAAAGAAGTCGCTTCATCCTGATTGAACTAATACCTCTCAGGTGAACACTCCAGGCAATTACTACAGAAAAGGAGCCGCTTCATCCTGATTGAATTACTACTTCTCGGATGAACACTCCAGGCTATTACTACAGAAAAGGAGTCACTTCATCTTGATTGAACTAATACCTCTCAGGTGAACACTCCAGGCTATTACTACAGAAAAGGAGTCGCTTCATCCTGATTGAACTAATTCCTCTTAGGTGAACACTCCAGACTTTTACTACAGAAAAACAGTCCCTTGATCCTGATTGAACTACTACCTCTCAGGTGAACACTCCAGACTATTAGTACAGAAAAATCTTTGCTTCACCCTGATTGAACTAGTACCTCTCAGGTAAACACTCCAGGCTATTACTACAGAAAAGGAGTCGCTTCACCCTGATTGAACTATTACCTCTCAGGTAAACACTCCAGGCTATTACTACAGAAAAGGAGTTGCATCACCCTGATTGAACTAATACCTCTCAGGTGAACACTCCAGGCTATTACTACAGAAAAGGAGTCGCTTCACCCTGATTGAACTAATACTTCTCAGGTGAACACTCCAAGCTATTACTACAGAAAAGGAGAGGCTTCATCCTGATTGAACTAATACCTCTGAGGTGAACACTCCAGGCTATCACTACAGAAAATAAGTCACTTCACCCTGATTGAACTAATTCCTCTCAGGTGAACACTCCAGGCTATTACTACAGAAAAGGAGTTGCTTCATCCTGATTGAACTACTACCTCTCATGTGAACACTCCAGGCTATTACTACAGAAAAATCCTTGCTTCACCCTGATTGAACTAATACCTCTCAGGTGAACACTCCAGGCTATTACTACAGAAAAGGAGTCGCTTCACCCTGATTGAACTATTACCTCTCAGGTAAACACTCCAGGCTGTTACTACAGAAAAGGCGTCTCATCACCCTGATTGAACTAATACCTCTGAGGTGAACACTCCAGGCTATTACTACAGAAAAGGAGTCGCTTTATCCTGATTGAACTAATACCTCTCAGGTGAACACTCCAGGCTATTATTACAGAAAAGGAGTCGCTTCATCCTGATTGAACTACTACCACGCAGGTGAACACTCCAGGCTATTACTACAGAAAAGGAGTTGCTTTATCCTGATTGAACTAATACCTCTCAGGTGAACACTCCAGGCTATTATTACAGAAAAGGAGTCGCTTCATCCTGATTGAACTACTACCACGCAGGTGAACACTCCAGGCTATTACTACAGAAAAGGAGTTGCTTCATACTGATTGAACTAATACCTCTCAGGAGAACACTCCAGACTATTACTACAGAAAAGAAGTCGCTTCATCCTGATTGAACTAATACCTCTCAGGTGAACACTCCAGGCTATTACTACAGAAAAGGAGTCGCTTTATCCTGATTGAACTAATACCTCTCAGGTGAACACTCCAGGCTATTATTACAGAAAAGGAGTCGCTTCATCCTGATTGAACTACTACCACGCAGGTGAACACTCCAGGCTATTACTACAGAAAAGGAGTTGCTTCATACTGATTGAACTAATACCTCTCAGGAGAACACTCCAGACTATTACTACAGAAAAGAAGTCGCTTCATCCTGATTGAACTAATACCTCTCAGGTGAACACTCCAGGCAATTACTACAGAAAAGGAGCCGCTTCATCCTGATTGAATTACTACTTCTCGGATGAACACTCCAGGCTATTACTGCAGAAAAGGAGTCACTTCATCTTGATTGAACTAATACCTCTCAGGTGAACACTCCAGGCTATTACTACAGAAAAGGAGTCGCTTCATCCTGATTGAACTAATTCCTCTTAGGTGAACACTCCAGACTTTTACTACAGAAAAACAGTCCCTTCATCCTGATTGAACTACTACCTCTCAGGTGAACACTCCAGACTATTAGTACAGAAAAATCTTTGCTTCACCCTGATTGAACTAGTACCTCTCAGGTAAACACTCCAGGCTATTACTACAGAAAAGGAGTCGCTTCACCCTGATTGAACTATTACCTCTCAGGTAAACACTCCAGGCTATTACTACAGAAAAGGAGTTGCATCACCCTGATTGAACTAATACCTCTCAGGTGAACACTCCAGGCTATTACTACAGAAAAGGAGTCGCTTCACCCTGATTGAACTAATACTTCTCAGGTGAACACTCCAAGCTATTACTACAGAAAAGGAGAGGCTTCATCCTGATTGAACTAATACCTCTGAGGTGAACACTCAAGGCTATCACTACAGAAAATAAGTCACTTCACCCTGATTGAACTAATTCCTCTCAGGTGAACACTCCAGGCTATTACTACAGAAAAGGAGTTGCTTCATCCTGATTGAACTACTACCTCTCATGTGAACACTCCAGGCTATTACTACAGAAAAATCCTTGCTTCACCCTGATTGAACTAATACCTCTCAGGTGAACACTCCAGGCTATTACTACAGAAAAGGAGTCGCTTCACCCTGATTGAACTATTACCTCTCAGGTAAACACTCCAGGCTGTTACTACAGAAAAGGCGTCTCATCACCCTGATTGAACTAATACCTCTCAGGTGAACACTCCAGGCTATTACTACAGAAAAGGAGTCGCTTCACCCTGATTGAACTAATACCTCTGAGGTGAACACTCCAGGCTATTACTACAGAAAAGGAGTCGCTTTATCCTGATTGAACTAATACCTCTCAGGTGAACTCTCCAGGCTATTATTACAGAAAAGGAGTTGCTTCATCCTGATTGAACTACTACCACGCAGGTGAACACTCCAGGCTATTACTACAGAAAAGGAGTTGCTTCATACTGATTGAACTAATACCTCTCAGGTGAACACTGCAGGCAATTACTACAGAAAAGGAGCCACTTCATCCTGATTGACTTACTACTTCTCAGGTGAACACTCCAGGCTATCACTACATAAAATAAGTCACTTCACCCTGATTGAACTAATACCTCTCAGGTGAACACTCCAGACTATTACTACAGAAAAGAAGTCGCTTCATCCTGATTGAACTAATACCTCTCAGGTGAACACTCCAGGCAATTACTACAGAAAAGGAGCCGCTTCATCCTGATTGAATTACTACTTCTCGGATGAACATTCCAGGCTATTACTACAGAAAAGGAGTCACTTTATCTTGATTGAACTAATACCTCTCAGGTGAACACTCCAGACTATTACTACAGAAAAGAAGTCGCTTCATCCTGATTGAACTAATACCTCTCAGGTGAACACTCCAGGCAATTACTACAGAAAAGGAGCCGCTTCATCCTGATTGAATTACTACTTCTCGGATGAACATTCCAGGCTATTACTACAGAAAAGGAGTCACTTTATCTTGATTGAACTAATACCTCTCAGGTGAACACTCCAGGCTATTACTACAGAAAAGGAGTCGCTTCATCCTGATTGAACTAATTCCTCTCAGGTGAACACTCCAGACTTTTACTACAGAAAAAGAGTCCCTTTATCCTGATTGAACTACTACCTCTCATGTGAAGACTCCAGGCTATTACTACAGAAAAGGACTTGCTTCATCCTGATTGAACTAATACCTCTCAGGTGAACACTCCTGGCTGTTACTACAGAAAAGGAGTCGCTACACTCTGATTGAACTAATACCTCTCAGGTGAACACTCCTGGCTATTACTACAGAAAAGGAGTCGCTACACTCTGAATTAATACCTCTCAGGTGAACACTCCAGACTATTACTACAGAAAAATCTTTGCTTCACCCTGATTGAACTAATACTTCTCAGGTGAACACTCCAGGCTATTACAACAGAAAAGGAGAGGCTTCATCCTGATTGAACTAATACATCTGAGGTGAACACTCCTGGCTATTACTACGGAAAAAGAGTCCCTTCATCCTGATTGAACAACTACCTCTCAGGTGAACACTCCAGGCTATTACTACAGAAAAGGAGTTGCTTCATCCTGATTGAACTAATACCTCTCAGGTGAACACTCCAGGCTATTAATACAGAAAAGTAGTCGCTTCATCCTGATTGAACTACTACCACGCAGGTGAACACTCCAGGCTATTACTACAGAAAAGGAGTTGCTTCATCCTGATTGAACTAATACCTCTCAGGTGAACACTACAGGCTATTACTACAGAAAAGGAGTTGCTTCATACTGATTGAATTAATACCTCTCAGGTGAACACTCCAGGCTATTACTACAGAAAATGAGTCGCTTCATCCTGATTGAACTACTACCACGCAGGTGAACACTCCAGGCTATTTCTACAGAAAAGGAGTTGCTTCATACTGATTGAACTAATACCTCTCAGGTGAACACTCCAGGCTATTACTACAGAAAAGGAGTCGCTTCATCTTGATTGAACTAATACCTCTCAGGTGACCATTCCAGGCTATTACTACAGAAAAGGAGTCGCTTTCTTCCTGATTGAACTAATACCTCTCAGGTGAACACTCCAGGCTATTACTACAGAAAAGGAGTCGTTTCACCCTGATTGAACTAATTCCTCTCAGGTGAACACTCCAGGCTATTATTACAGAAAAGGAGTCGCTTCACTCTGATTGAACTAATACTTCTCTGGTGAACACTCCAGGCTATTACAACAGAAAAGGAGAGGCTTCATCCTGATTGAACTACTACCTCTCAAGTGAACACTCCAGGCTATTACTACAGAAAAGGAGTTGCTTCATCCTGATTGAACTAATACCTCTCAGGTGAACACTACAGGCTATTACTACAGAAAAGGAGTTGCTTCATCATGATTGAACTAATACCTCTCAGGTGAACACTCCAGGATATTAATACAGAAAAGGAGTCGCTTCATCCTGATTGAACTACTACCACACAGGGGAACACTCCAGGCTATTACTACAGAAAAGGAGTCACTTCATCCTGATCGAATTAATACCTCTCAGGTGAACACTCCAGACTATTACTACAGAAAAAGAGTCTCTTCATCCTGATTGAACTACTACCTCTCAGGTGAACACTCCAGGCTATTACTATAGAAAAGGAGTCGCTACACTCTGATTGAACTAATAGCTCTCAGGTGAACACTCCTGGCTATTACTACAGAAAATAAGTCGCTTCACCCTGATTGAACTAATACCTCTCAGGTGAACACTCCAGGCTATTACTACAGAAACGGAGTCGCTTCATCCTGTTGAATTAATACCTCTCAGGTGAACACTCCAGACTATTACTACAGAAAAAGAGTCTTTTCATCCTGATTGAACTACTACCTCTCAGGTGAACACTCCAGGATATTACTACAGAAAAGGAGTCGCTTCATCTTGATTGAAATAATACCTCTCAGGTGAACACTCCAGGCTATTACTACAGAAAAGGAGTCGCTTCATCCTGATTAGTGATGAGCCGAACACCCCCGGGTTCGGTTCGCACCAGAACCCGCGAACGGACCGAAAGTTCGTACGAACATTAGAACCCTATTAAATACAATGGATGCGAACGTTTGAATTCTAAAGTGCTAATTATAACAACTATTATGCATGTTATTGTCCTAAAAAGGGTTTGGGAACCCGGGTTCTGCACCAGGGGACATGTATCAATGCAAAAAGAAGTTTTAAAAACGGTCGTTTTTCGGGAGCAGTCATTTTAATGATGCATAAAGTGAAAAAAAAAAAGTCAAATATTCCTTTAAATATCGTACCTGGGGGGTGTCTAAAGTATGCCTGTGAAGTGCCACGTGTTTCCCGTGTTTAGAACTGTCCCTGCACAAAATGACACTTCTAAAGGAAAAAAAAGCCATTTAAAACTTCTTGCGGCTTTAATGTAATGTCTGGTCCCGGTAATATGGATGAAAATCTTTAAGAAAAATGGCATAGCTACCCCATGACCCCCCCCCCCTACCCCAGCCCATTACCAGCCCCTTTGGGTCTTGTATGGATATTAAGGGGAACCCCGCACATAAAATAAAAAAGGCCCTATATACTCTGAACAGCCGTATACAGGCGGTGCATACAAGACAGGGACTGTAGGTTTGTTCTTATGTAGAATGTGTTTGTAATTTTGAACAGGTACATTGTTGAAGTGTAGCTCCAGCCCAAAAATCTATTTTTAAACTTTTTGGGAAACATAGGTAAGGGTTATCACCCCTGTAACATTTGTTTTGCTGTCTGTGCCCCTGTTCAGAACATTTCACCTCACTTTCCGTCCCAATGACAACTGTTTTTGAAATGTGGTGTTTTTCTTGAAACAAGGATTGCTGATAAAGCATCAGTACAGAGGAGACACCTTTCTCCCATATTTATTCTTACAGGAGAGAATTTTCCTTCCTAGGGGTAGATTTCCTCTCACTTCCTGTTGTCTTCTTTCGTTTGCAAGTAGGAGTCGTTTGTAAGTTGGATGTTTGAAAGTAGGGACCTGCCGTATATACTCTGCAGAAATAGGCCCCTTAGTTGTTGGTGTTGGCACAACACTGTAAGCACTCACAGTTACTCTTGGTTGGTGCTGGAACGCCCTGCTGTCAACTATTATATCAGGAATTTTAATTACATATAATTGTTGAACAGTGGTAGTAAAAATTGGGGCTTTGATGGTGGTGCTGGTGCCACAACACTGTAAGCCCTGACAGTTACTCTTGGTGGGTGCAGCAATGGGCCCTGCTGTGAATTATTAGATCAAGAATTGTAATTGCATGCCCCTGTTGAACAGGGGCTGAAAAATTGGGCTTTTCGTGGTGGTGGTGGTGGTGGTGGTGTTGCCACAACACTGTAAGCCCTCAGAGTTACTCTTGGTGGGTGCAGGAATGGGCCCTGCTGTGAATTATTAGATCAAGAATTGTAACTACATGCCCCTTTTGAACAGTGGCTGAAAAATTGGGCCTTTCGTGGTGGTGGTGGTGGTGGCGTTGCCACAACACTGTAAGCCCTCAGACTTACTCTTGGTGGGTGCAGGAATGGGCCCTGCTGTGAATTATTACATCAAGAATTGTAATTGCATGCCCCTGTTGAACAGGGGCTGAAAAATTGGGCCTTAGGCACTGGTGGCACAACACTACAACCCCTCACAGATACTGTACTTGGAGCACAGCAATGAGCCCTGTTGCAAAGTATTGCTTCAAAAATTGTAATGACACGCCCCTGTTAAACAGGGGCTGAAAAATTGGGCCTTAGGCACTGGTGGCACAACACTACAACCCCTCACAGATACTGTACTTGGAGCACAGCAATGAGCCCTATGGCAAATTATTGCTAAAAAAATTGTAAGTACACGCCCCTGTAAAACAGGGGCTGAAAAATTGGGCCTTAGCCACTGGTGGCGGCACCCATAAACAAAAATGATCTTCCAAGCTATCATCATCAATCGTATCATTGAGGACTCGGAGGAGGAGGATAGCCAGTCAACATAACAGCACAGGCACTCAGCATCAGCATCAGTCTTGAAGGGACGTGACATGTTAAAATCAATTAGTCTGTTATATCAGCATCAGGTGTGTGGTAGCTGGTGGTGATCCAAGACTGGTTCATCTTGATGAAAGTCAGTCGATCAACCGAGTCGGTGGACAGGCGCACCCTGTGATCCGTGGCAAATCCTCCAGCAGCACTGAATGTGCGTTCCGAAAGAACGCTGGATGCAGGACAGGCCAGTAGCTCAATTGCATACTGTGCAAGCTCTGGCCAGTGATCCATCCTCAAGACCCAGTAAGCCAGAGGATTTTCGGTGGGGAAGGTGTCCAAGTCTGACCTTGCCCCTAGATATTCCTGCACCATGTTTATCAGACGCTGGCGATGGTTGCTGGAACCAATCATACTTTGGGGCTGCGGACTAAAGAATTGTCTGAACGCATCGGTCAGACGGCCACCTTCCCCACCGCTCCTTCTTTGACTGGCCGAAGCCTCAGCAACTCGTTGTCCTGGACCAGGAGTTTGTAACCTCCCAGTCTCTGGGAACGCGTTGCACAGACCTTTCTGCAAGGCCTCCCGGAGTTGTCTCATCCTCTGCTCCCTCTGCGACGGTAACATAAGGTCCGCAACCTTACCCTTGTACCGTGGATCAAGGAGAGTGGCCAGCCAGTAATGGTCCCTCTCCTTGATCCGAAGAATACGAGGATCCTTCCGCAGACTTTGCAGGATCAGGGAGGCCATGCAGCGTAGGTTTGCTGAGGCATTCGCTCCGGAGTCCTCTGGGTCACTAAGGACGACATGATCCGCAGTCACCTCCTCCCAGCCACGTACAAGTCCACTGGTTTCTTGGGACTGTAAATCATCCCTAAAAGACTGCTGCTGATGATGCTGAGTGCCAGCCTCCACCTCCATGCTGACACAATCCTCCTCCTCCTCCTCCTCCTCCTCCTCTTCCTCTTCCTGTGCGATGGGTGGGACAGAAGGAACACTGTCTGGGTAAAGGGGGCCTTGAGAGGCAAGGAAGTCCTCCTCTTCCTGCCTCTGTTCTGCCTCAAGTGCCCTGTCCATTATTCCACGCAGCGTGTGCTCCAACAGGTGGACAAGAGGTACAGTGTCACTGATGCATGCACTGTCACTGCTCACCATCCTCGTGGCCTCCTCAAATGGTGCCAGGACAGTGCATGCATCCCTGATCATGCCCCACTGGCGTGGAGAAAAAAAACCAAGCTCCCCTGACCCTGTCCTGGTGCCGTAGTCGCACAGGTACTCATTGATGGCCCTCTGCTGCGTGTGCAGCCGCTGCAGCATGGCCAACGTTGAGTTCCACCTGGTGGGCATGTCACATATAAGGCGGTTCTTGGGCAGGTTCAACTCCTTTTGCAGCTCAGCCAGGCGAGCACTGGCATTATAAGATCTGCGGAAATGCACACAGACTTTCCTGGCCTGCCTCAGGACATCCTGTAAGCCCGGGTACCTGCCCAAGAACCGCTGCACCACCAGGTTAAGGACGTGAGCCACACAGGGCACATGGGTCAGTTGTCCCTGTCGGAGGGCGGAGAGGAGGTTGGTGCCATTGTCGCAAACCACCATTCCTGGCTTAAGCTGGCGTGGCGTCAACCACCTCTCGGCCTGGCCCTGCAGAGCAGACAGGACCTCTGCCCCAGTGTGGCTTCTGTCCCCCAAACACACCAGCGCAAGCACGGCATGGCATCTTTTTGCCTGCGTACTTGCGTAGCCCCGTGAACGGCTACGGAGCACCGCTGGTTCATAGGACAAACCACAGGAAGAGGCCATGGAGGAAGAAGAAGAGGAGGGGGTGGAGGAGAGAGGTGTGTCACAACCAGTAGTAGCATTTTGGAGGCGTGGCGGTGGGACAACCTCCAACACTACTGCACCTTGTCCTGCATCCTTCCCAGCTGCCAAAAGAGTGACCCAATGGGCCGTGAAATAAAGGTAACGTCCCTGTCCATGCCTGCTGGACCATGAGTCAGCGGTAATATGCACCTTACCGCTGACCGCCCTGTCCAGCGAGGCCAAGACATTGCCTTCCACATGCCGGTAGAGAGCCGGAATAGCCTTCCGTGAGAAAAAGTGGCGTTTGGGAACCTGCCACTGAGGAACCGCACATTGCACAAACTCACGGAAGGGGGCCGAGTCTACCAACTGAAAAGGCAGCAGTTGAAGCGCTAGCAATTTAGCCAAGCTAGCATTCAACCGCTGGGCATGTGGATGGCTGGGAGTGAACTTCTTTCGACGGTCCAGCAGCTGGGGCAGGGAAATTTGCCTGCTAGAATCGGACGTCGGTGTACTGCTAGCAGAGTGGCCGCAAGTACTTGGCTGTGACACACCTAATTCTACACCTTCATTCCTCTCAGTGCATGTTTCAGAGAGGACTGAAGTTATAGTGGGGTTGGAGATCCCAGCTGATGCGGTGCAAGGAGAGGTCCGCTTTGTTCTTTGGTGTGGGTCTTTGAGGTAGGCTTGCCAACGAGCTGCATGGCAGGTCAACATATGTCTGGTCAGGCATGTGGTACCCAAGCGGCTGATGTTTTGGCCACGCGATATACGCTTGAGACATATGTTGCAAACAGCAGCTGTGCGATCTGATGCACTAGCCTCAAAAAAGGCCCACACCAAGGAACTTTTTGAATGACGGGCAGAGGCAGCGCCCTGCACAGGCGGAGCTCTGCGGTGTGATTCCGTCGGTGTACTGCCCTTACGCTGGCCACCAAAGGGCATCCTGTCTCGTTGGAGATGTGCCTCCTCCTCATCCTCCTCCTCCTCTCTCCTATTAGGCACCCACGTGGAGTCAGTGACCTCATCATCCCCTCCCTCCTCATCACTGGAGCCAATCTGGCAGTATGCTGCAGCTGCTGGAACATGACTGCCAGATTGGTGTCCTTCTTGAGCATCCCCTCTGTCTGCTCTCACCCTACTGCCTTCCTGTAGCTGGGTTTCATCATCAGACCCTTCGAAACGCTGGGCATCCTCCTGGAGCATGTACCCAACACTGTGCTCAAACAGTTCGGGGGACTCCTCAGGAGGAGGACATGGTGGGTCTAGGGAAGGAGTGACTGATGATGAGTCTGACATTGATACCAGGGAAGAGGACGCTTTGGCAGCTGCTTTGCCAGTACCCTGAGCCTGGGTGAGAGAGGATGAGGAGGAGGAGGAGGGCTTGGTCATCCACTCTACCAAGTCTTCGGCATGATGTGGCTCAACATGTCCAGCTGCGGAAAAGAAGGACAAGCGTGTCCCATGGCCATGTGCTGATGACAATGCACCGCGTCCACGACCAGCACTGTTGCCCCCAGACACAGAGCCTGCTTGCCCTCTTTTATTGCCTCCTGACTGTCTGCCTCTCCTTGTTTGCCTTCCAGACATTCTAATAGATGGCCTGCAGGGAGATGGGAAAAAAGCAATAAGGGCTACCTTCAGGTGTCCTTCTCTGTCCCTTGAAACAAGGACTTGCACAGTGAAAGAAACTGACACTCTCCCTACCTACAGTTTTCTGTCCCTAGAAAAAATGTTTTTTTTAAGCACAATATAGCACAAGGAGAATTCACTCACTGTCCTTCCAGGTCCCTAGAAACAAGGACTTGCACAGTGAAAGAAACTGACACTCTCCCTACCTACAGTTTTCTGTCCCTAGAAAAAATGTTTTTTTTAAGCACAATATAGCACAAGGTGAATTCACTCACTGTCCTTCCCAGTCCCTAGAAACAAGGACTTGCACAGTGAAAGAAACTGACACTCTCCCTACCTACAGTTTTCTGTCCCTAGAAAAAAATTTTTTTTAAGCACAATATAGCACAAGGAGAATTCACTCACTGTCCTTCCAGGTCCCTGGAAACAAGGACTTGCACAGTGAAAGAAACTGACACTCTCCCTACCTACAGTTTTCTGTCCCTAGAAAAAATGTTTTTTTTAAGCACAATATAGCACAAGGAGAATTCACTCACTGTCCTTCCAGGTCCCTGGAAACAAGGACTTGCACAGTGAAAGAAACTGACACTCTCCCTACCTACAGTTTTCTGTCCCTAGAAAAAATGTTTTTTTTAAGCACAATATAGCACAAGGAGAATTCACTCACTGTCCTTCCAGGTCCCTGGAAACAAGGACTTGCACAGTGAAAGAAACTGACACTCTCCCTACCTACAGTTTTCTGTCCCTAGAAAAAATGTTTTTTTTAAGCACAATATAGCACAAGGAGAATTCACTCACTGTCCTTCCAGGTCCCTAGAAACAAGGACTTGCACAGTGAAAGAAACTGACACTCTCCCTACCTACAGTTTTCTGTCCCTAGAAAAAATGTTTTTTTTAAGCACAATATAGCACAAGGAGAATTCACTCACTGTCCTTCCAGGTCCCTAGAAACAAGGACTTGCACAGTGAAAGAAACTGACACTCTCCCTACCTACAGTTTTCTGTCCCTAGAAAAAATGTTTTTTTTAAGCACAATATAGCACAAGGAGAATTCACTCACTGTCCTTCCAGGTCCCTAGAAACAAGGACTTGCACAGTGAAAGAAACTGACACTCTCCCTACCTACAGTTTTCTGTCCCTAGAAAAAATGTTTTTTTTAAGCACACTATAGCACAAGGAGAATTCACTCACTGTCCTTCCCAGTCCCTAGAAACAAGGACTTGCACAGTGAAAGAAACTGACACTCTCCCTACCTACAGTTTTCTGTCCCTAGAAAAAATGTTTTTTTTAAGCACAATATAGCACAAGGAGAATTCACTCACTGTCCTTCCAGGTCCCTGGAAACAAGGACTTGCACAGTGAAAGAAACTGACACTCTCCCTACCTACAGTTTTCTGTCCCTAGAAAAAATGTTTTTTTTAAGCACAATATAGCACAAGGAGAATTCACTCACTGTCCTTCCAGGTCCCTGGAAACAAGGACTTGCACAGTGAAAGAAACTGACACTCTCCCTACCTACAGTTTTCTGTCCCTAGAAAAAATGTTTTTTTTAAGCACAATATAGCACAAGGAGAATTCACTCACTGTCCTTCCAGGTCCCTAGAAACAAGGACTTGCACAGTGAAAGAAACTGACACTCTCCCTACCTACAGTTTTCTGTCCCTAGAAAAAATGTTTTTTTTAAGCACAATATAGCACAAGGAGAATTCACTCACTGTCCTTCCAGGTCCCTGGAAACAAGGACTTGCACAGTGAAAGAAACTGACACTCTCCCTACCTACAGTTTTCTGTCCCTAGAAAAAATGTTTTTTTTAAGCACAATATAGCACAAGGAGAATTCACTCACTGTCCTTCCAGGTCCCTGGAAACAAGGACTTGCACAGTGAAAGAAACTGACACTCTCCCTACCTACAGTTTTCTGTCCCTAGAAAAAATGTTTTTTTTAAGCACAATATAGCACAAGGAGAATTCACTCACTGTCCTTCCAGGTCCCTAGAAACAAGGACTTGCACAGTGAAAGAAACTGACACTCTCCCTACCTACAGTTTTCTGTCCCTAGAAAAAATGTTTTTTTTAAGCACACTATAGCACAAGCACAAAACACACTGACACTCTCCCTACCTATCCTTCTCTTTCCCTAAACTAAAGGAATCCAGGTTAAGCAAGAAAGAAATAAAAGTCACTGTCCCTGCCTATGCTGCTCTATCCCTGCTCCGGAACACACTACACTAGGCCGCCGTGCTGGCGGCCTTTTATAGTGTGGGGCGTGTACTAAACACCCTCAGCAATAATTGGCCACAGGCATCCTGCCTGTGGCCAATCATTGCTCTCCTCGCTGCCGGCGCTGTGATTGGCCAAGCATGCGGGGTCACAGTGCATGCTTGGCCAATCACAGCGCCTGGATGACACTGCGATGGCGTAGTGCATTGTGGGCCGTTCGCGTCACTCGAATTTGGCGCGAACGGCCCAAATCGTTCGATCTTCGTCGAACGATCGAACAGCCGATGTTCGAGTCGAACGTATGTTCGACTCGAACACGAAGCTCATCCCTAGTCCTGATTGAACTAATTCCTCTCAGGTGAACACTCCAGACTTTTACTACAGAAAAAGAGTCCCTTCATCCTGATTGAACTACTACCTCTCATGTGAACACTCCAGGCTATTACTACAGAAAAGGAGATGCTACACTCTGATTGAACTAATACTTCTCAGGTGAACACTCCTGGCTATTACTACAGAAAAGGAGTCGCTTCACCTTGATTGAACTAATACTTCTCAGGTGAACCCTCCAGGCTATTACTACAGAAAAAGAGAGGCTTCACCCTGATTGAACTAATACTTCTCAGGTGAACACTCCAGGCTATTACTACAGAAAAGGAGAGGCTTCATCCTGATTGAACTAATACCTCTGAGGTGAACACTCCAGGCTATTACTACAGAAAAGGAGTCGCTTCATCCTGATTGAACTGCTACCACTCAGGTGAACACTCCAGGCTCTTACTACCTCTCAGGTGAACACTCCAGGCTATTACTACTGAAAAGGAGTGGCTTCATACTGATTGAACTACTACCTCTCAGGTGAACACTACAGGCTATTACTACAGAAAGGGAGTCGCTTCATCCTGATTGAACTATTACCTCTCAGGTAAACACTCCAGGCTATTACTACAGAAAAGGAGTCGCTTCACCCTGATTGAACTAATACTTCTCAGGTGAACACTCCAGGCTATTACTACAGAAAAGGAATCGCTTCATCCTGATTGAACTAATACCTCTCAGGTGAACACTCCAGGCTATTACTACAGAAAAGCAGTCGCTTTATGCTGATTGAACTAATTCCTCTCAGGTGAACACTCCAGACTATTACTAAAGAAAAAGAGTCCCTTCATCCTGATTAAACTACTACCTCTCAAGTGAACACTCCAGGCTATTACTACAGAAAAGGAGTTGCTTCATCCTGATTGAACTAATACCTTTCAGGTGAACACTCCAGGCTATTACTACAGAAAAGGAGTTGCTTCACCCTGATTGAACTAATACCTCTCAGGTGAACACTCCAGGCTATTACTACAGAAATGGAGTCGCTTCACCCTGATTGAATTAATACCTCTCAGGTGAACACTCCAGACGATTACTACAGAAAAGGAGTCGTTTCATCGTGATTGAACTACTACCACGCAGGTGAAAACTCCAGGCAATTACTACAGAAAAGGAGTCGCTTCATACTGATTGAACTACTACCTCTCAGGTGAACACTCCAGACTATTACCTCAGAAAAGGAGTCGCTTCATCCTGATTGAACTACTACCACTCAGGTAAACACACCAGGCTATTACTACAGAAAAGTAGTTGCTTCATACTGATTGAACTAATACCTCTCAGGTGAACACTCCAGACTATTACTACAGGAAAAGAGTCTCTTCATCCTGATTAAACTACTACCTCTCAGATGAACACTCCAGACTATTACTACAGAAAAGGAGTCGCTTCATCCTGATTGAATTAATACATCTCAGGTGAACACTCCAGACGATTACTACAGAAAAGGAGTTGCTTCATCCTTATTGAACTAATACCTCTCAGGTGAACACTCCAGGCTATTACTACAGAAAAGGAGTCGCTTTATGCTGATTGAACTAATTCCTCTCAGGTGAACACTCCAGACTATTACTAAAGAAAAAGAGTCCCTTCATCCTGATTGAACTACTACCTCTCAAGTGAACACTCCAGGATATTACTACAGAAAAGGAGTCGCTTCATCTTGATTGAAATAATACCTCTCAGGTGAACACTCCAGGCTATTACTACAGAAAAGGAGTCGCTTCATCCTGATTGAACGAATTCCTCTCAGGTAAACACTCCAGGCTATTACTACTGAAAAGGAGTGGCTTCATACTGATTGAACTACTACCTCTCAGGTGAACACTACATGCTATTACTACAGAAAGGGAGTCGCTTCACCCTGATTGAACTAATACTTCTCAGGTGAACACTCCAGGCTATTACTACAGAAAAGGAGAGGCTTCATCCTGAGTGAACTAATACCTCTCAGGTGAACACTCCAGGCTATTACTAAAAAAAAGGAGTCGCTTCATCCTTATTGAACTAATTCCTCTCAGGTAAACACTCCAGGCTATTAGTACAGAAAAGAAGTCGCTTCATCCTGATTGAACTAATACCTCTCAGGTGAACACTCCAGACTATTACTACAGAAAAGGAGTCGCTTCATCCTGATTGAACTACTACCACTCAGGTGAACACTCCAGGCTATTACTAAAAAAAAGGAGTCGCTTCATCCTGATTGAACTAATTCCTCTCAGGTGAACACTCCAGGCTATTACTACAGAAAAGAAGTCGCTTCATCCTGATTGAACTAATACCTCTCAGGTGAACACTCCAGACTATTACTACAGAAAATTAGTCGGTTCATCCTGATTGAACTACTACCACTCAGGTGAACACTCCAGGCTAATACTACAGAAAAGGAGTTGCTTCATACTGATTGAACTAATACCTCTCAGGTGAACACTCCAGACTATTACTACAGAAAAAGAGTCTCTTCATCCTGATTAAACTACTACCTCTCAGGTGAACACTCCAGACTATTACTACAGAAAAAGTGTCTCTTCATCTTGGTTGAACTACTACCTCTGAGGTGAATACTCCAGGCTATTACTACAGAAAAGTAGTCGCTTCACCCTGATTGAACTAATACCTCTAAGGTGAACACTCCAGACTATTACTACAGAAACAGAGTCGCTTCACCCTGATTGAACTAATACCTCTCAGGTAAACACTCCAGACTATTACTACAGAAAAGGAATCGCTTCATCCTGATTGAACTAATACCTCTCAGGTGAACACTCCAGGCTATTACTACAGAAAAGGAGTCGCTTCACCCTGATTGAATTAATACCTCTCAGGTGAACACTCCAGACGATTACTACAGAAAAGGAGTCGTTTCATCGTGATTGAACTACTACCACGCAGGTGAAAACTCCAGGCAATTACTACAGAAAAGGAGTCGCTTCATACTGATTGAACTACTACCTCTCAGGTGAACACTCCAGACTATTACTTCAGAAAAGGAGTCGCTTCATCCTGATTGAACTACTACCACTCAGGTAAACACACCAGGCTATTACTACAGAAAAGTAGTTGCTTCATACTGATTGAACTAATACCTCTCAGGTGAACACTCCAGACTATTACTACAGGAAAAGAGTCTCTTCATCCTGATTAAACTACTACCTCTCAGATGAACACTCCAGACTATTACTACAGAAAAGGAGTCGCTTCATCCTGATTGAATTAATACCTCTCAGGTGAACACTCCAGACGATTACTACAGAAAAGGAGTTGCTTCATCCTTATTGAACTAATAACTCTCAGGTGAACACTCCAGGCTATTACTACAGAAAAGGAGTCGCTTTATGCTGATTGAACTAATTCCTCTCAGGTGAACACTCCAGACTATTACTAAAGAAAAAGAGTCCCTTCATCCTGATTGAACTACTACCTCTCAAGTGAACACTCCAGGATATTACTACAGAAAAGGAGTCGCTTCATCTTGATTGAAATAATACCTCTCAGGTGAACACTCCAGGCTATTACTACAGAAAAGGAGTCGCTTCATCCTGATTGAACTAATTCCTCTCAGGTGAACACTCCAGATTTTTACTACAGAAAAAGAGTCCCTTCATCCTGATTGAACTACTACCTCTCATGTGAACACTCCAGGCTATTACTACAGAAAAGGAGACGCTACACTCTGATTGAACTAATACCTCTCAGGTGAACACTCCTGGCTATTACTACAGAAAAGGAGTCGCTTCACCCTGATTGAACTAATACTTCTCAGGTGAACACTCCAGGCTATTACTACAGAAAAGGAGAGGCTTCATCCTGATTGAACTAATACCTCTCAGGTGAACACTCCAGGCTATTACTACAGAAAAGGAGTCGCTTCACCCTGATTGAATTAATACCTCTCAGGTGAACACTCCAGACGATTACTACAGAAAAGGAGTCATTTCATCGTGATTGAACTACTACCACGCAGGTGAAAACTCCAGGCAATTACTACAGAAAAGGAGTCGCTTCATACTGATTGAACTACTACCTCTCAGGTGAACACTCCAGACTATTACTTCAGAAAAGGAGTCGCTTCATCCTGATTGAACTACTACCACTCAGGTAAACACACCAGGCTATTACTACAGAAAAGTAGTTGCTTCATACTGATTGAACTAATACCTCTCAGGTGAACACTCCAGACTATTACTACAGGAAAAGAGTCTCTTCATCCTGATTAAACTACTACCTCTCAGATGAACACTCCAGACTATTACTACAGAAAAGGAGTCGCTTCATCCTGATTGAATTAATACCTCTCAGGTGAACACTCCAGACGATTACTACAGAAAAGGAGTTGCTTCATCCTTATTGAACTAATAACTCTCAGGTGAACACTCCAGGCTATTACTACAGAAAAGGAGTCGCTTTATGCTGATTGAACTAATTCCTCTCAGGTGAACACTCCAGACTATTACTAAAGAAAAAGAGTCCCTTCATCCTGATTGAACTACTACCTCTCAAGTGAACACTCCAGGATATTACTACAGAAAAGGAGTCGCTTCATATTGATTGAAATAATACCTCTCAGGTGAACACTCCAGGCTATTACTACAGAAAAGGAGTCGCTTCATCCTGATTGAACTAATTCCTCTCAGGTGAACACTCCAGATTTTTACTACAGAAAAAGAGTCCCTTCATCCTGATTGAACTACTACCTCTCATGTGAACACTCCAGGCTATTACTACAGAAAAGGAGACGCTACACTCTGATTGAACTAATACCTCTCAGGTGAACACTCCTGGCTATTACTACAGAAAAGGAGTCGCTTCACCCTGATTGAACTAATACTTCTCAGGTGAACACTCCAAGCTATTACTACAGAAAAGGAGAGGCTTCATCCTGATTGAACCAATACCTCTGAGGTGAACACTCCAGGCTATTACTACAGAAAAGGAGTCGCTTCATCCTGATTGAACTACTACCACTCAGGTGAACACTCCAGGCTATTACTACCTCTCAGGTGAACACTCCAGACTATTACTACTGAAAAGGAGTGGCTTCATACTGATTGAACTACTACCTCTCAGGTGAACACTACAGGCTATTACTACAGAAAGGGAGTCGCTTCATCCTGATTGAACTACTACCACTCAGGTGAACACTCCAGGCTATTACTACCTCTCAGGTGAACACTCCAGGCTATTACTACTGAAAAGGAGTGGCTTCATACTGATTGAACTACTACCTCTCAGGTGAACACTACAGGCTATTACTACAGAAAGGGAGTCGCTTCACCCTGATTGAACTAATACTTCTCAGGTGAACACTCCAGGCTATTACTACAGAAAAGGAGAGGCTTCATCCTGAGTGAACTAATACCTCTGAGGTGAACACTCCAGGCTATTACTACAGAAAAGGAGTCGCTTCACCCTGATTGAACTAATACCTCTCAGGTGAACACTCCAGGCTATTACTAAAAAAAAGGAGTCGCTTCATCCTTATTGAACTAATTCCTCTCAGGTAAACACTCCAGGCTATTAGTACAGAAAAGAAGTCGCTTCATCCTGATTGAACTAATACCTCTCAGGTGAACACTCCAGACTATTACTACAGAAAAGGAGTCGCTTCATCCTGATTGAACTACTACCACTCAGGTGAACACTCCAGGCTATTACTAAAAAAAAGGAGTCGCTTCATCCTGATTGAACTAATTCCTCTCAGGTGAACACTCCAGGCTATTACTACAGAAAAGAAGTCGCTTCATCCTGATTGAACTAATACCTCTCAGGTGAACACTCCTGACTATTACTACAGAAAATTAGTCGGTTCATCCTGATTGAACTACTACCACTCAGGTGAACACTCCAGGCTAATACTACAGAAAAGGAGTTGCTTCATACTGATTGAACTAATACCTCTCAGGTGAACACTCCAGACTATTACTACAGAAAAAGAGTCTCTTCATCCTGATTAAACTACTACCTCTCAGGTGAACACTGCAGACTATTACTACAGAAAAAGTGTCTCTTCATCTTGATTGAACTACTACCTCTGAGGTGAATACTCCAGGCTATTACTACAGAAAAGGAGTCGCTTCACCCTGATTGAACTAATACCTCTAAGGTGAACACTCCAGACTATTACTACAGAAAAGGAATCGCTTCATCCTGATTGAACTAATACCTCTCAGGTGAACACTCCAGGCTATTACTACAGAAAAGGAGTCGCTTTATGCTGATTGAACTAATTCCTCTCAGGTGAACACTCCAGACTATTACTAAAGAAAAAGAGTCCCTTCATCCTGATTAAACTACTACCTCTCAAGTGAACACTCCAGGCTATTACTACAGAAAAGGAGTTGCTTCATCCTGATTGAACAAATACCTCTCAGGTGAACACTCCAGGCTATTACTACAGAAAAGGAGTCGCTTCACCCTGATTGAACTAATACCTCTCAGGTGAACACTCCAGGCTATTACTACAGAAAAGGAGTCGCTTCACCCTGATTGAATTAATACCTCTCAGGTGAACACTCCAGACGATTCCTACAGAAAAGGAGTCGCTTCATCGTGATTGAACTACTACCACGCAGGTGAAAACTCCAGGCAATTACTACAGAAAAGGAGTCGCTTCATACTGATTGAACTGCTACCTCTCAGGTGAACACTCCAGACTATTACTACAGAAAAGGAGTCGCTTCATCCTGATTGAACTACTACCACTCAGGTGAACACTCCAGGCTAATACTACAGAAAAGGAGTTGCTTCATACTGATTGAACTAATACCTCTCGGGTGAACACTCCAGACTATTACTACAGAAAAAGAGTCTCTTCATCCTAATTAAACTACTACCTCTCAGGTGAACACTCCAGACTATTACTACAGAAAAGCAGTTGCTTCATACTGATTGAGCTAATACCTCTCAGGTGAACACTCCAGACTATTACTACAGAAATTAAATTGCTTCCTCCTGATTGAACTACTACCTCTCAGGTGAACACTCCAGGCTATTACTACAGAAAAGGAGTCGCTTCATCCTGATTGAATTAATACCTCTCAGGTGAACACTCCGGACGATTACTACAGAAAAGGAGTTGCTTCATCCTTATTGAACTAATACCTCTCAGGTGAACACTCCAGGCTATTACTACAGAAAAGGAGTCGCTTTATGCTGATTGAACTAATTCCTCTCAGGTGAACACTCCAGACTATTACTAAAGAAAAAGAGTCCCTTCATCCTGATTGAACTACTACCTCTCAAGTGAACACTCCAGGCTATTACTACAGAAAAGGAGTTGCTTCACCCTGATTGAACTAATACCTCTCAGGTGAACACTCCAGACGATTACTACCGAAAAGGAGTCGCTTCATCGTGATTGAACTACTACCACGCAGGTGAACTCTCCATGCAATTACTACAGAAAAGGAGTCGCTTCATACTGATTGAACTACTACCACTCAGTTGAACACTCCAGGCTATTACTAAAGAAAAGGAGTTGCTTCATACTGATTGAACTAATACCTCTCAGGTGAACACTCCAGACTATTACTACAGAAAAAGAGTCTCTTCCTCCTGATTAAACTACTACCTCTCAGGTGAACACTCCAGACTATTACTACAGAAAATAAGTTACTTCATCCTGATTGAACTACTACCTCTCAGGTGAACACTCCAGGCTTTAACTACAGAAAAGGAGTCGCTTCATCCTGATTGAACTAATACCTCTCAGGTGAACACTCCAGGCTAATACTACAGAAAAGGAGTTGCTTCATACTGATTGAACTAATACCTCTCAGGTGAACACTCCAGACTATTACTACAGAAAAAGAGTCTCTTCATCCTGATTAAACTACTACCTCTCAGGTGAACACTGCAGACTATTACTACAGAAAAAGTGTCTCTTCATCTTGATTGAACTACTACCTCTGAGGTGAATACTCCAGGCTATTACTACAGAAAAGGAGTCGCTTCACCCTGATTGAACTAATACCTCTAAGGTGAACACTCCAGACTATTACTACAGAAAAGGAATCGCTTCATCCTGATTGAACTAATAACTATCAGGTGAACACTCCAGGCTATTACTACAGAAAAGGAGTCGCTTTATGCTGATTGAACTAATTCCTCTCAGGTGAACACTCCAGACTATTACTAAAGAAAAAGAGTCCCTTCATCCTGATTAAACTACTACCTCTCAAGTGAACACTCCAGGCTATTACTACAGAAAAGGAGTTGCTTCATCCTGATTGAACAAATACCTCTCAGGTGAACACTCCAGGCTATTACTACAGAAAAGGAGTCGCTTCACCCTGATTGAACTAATACCTCTCAGGTGAACACTCCAGGCTATTACTACAGAAAAGGAGTCGCTTCACCCTGATTGAATTAATACCTCTCAGGTGAACACTCCAGACGATTACTACAGAAAAGGAGTCGCTTCATCGTGATTGAACTACTACCACGCAGGTGAAAACTCCAGGCAATTACTACAGAAAAGGAGTCGCTTCATACTGATTGAACTGCTACCTCTCAGGTGAACACTCCAGACTATTACTACAGAAAAGGAGTCGCTTCATCCTGATTGAACTACTACCACTCAGGTGAACACTCCAGGCTAATACTACAGAAAAGGAGTTGCTTCATACTGATTGAACTAATACCTCTCGGGTGAACACTCCAGACTATTACTACAGAAAAAGAGTCTCTTCATCCTAATTAAACTACTACCTCTCAGGTGAACACTCCAGACTATTACTACAGAAAAGCAGTTGCTTCATACTGATTGAGCTAATACCTCTCAGGTGAACACTCCAGACTATTACTACAGAAATTAAATTGCTTCCTCCTGATTGAACTACTACCTCTCAGGTGAACACTCCAGGCTATTACTACAGAAAAGGAGTCGCTTCATCCTGATTGAATTAATACCTCTCAGGTGAACACTCCGGACGATTACTACAGAAAAGGAGTTGCTTCATCCTTATTGAACTAATACCTCTCAGGTGAACACTCCAGGCTATTACTACAGAAAAGGAGTCGCTTTATGCTGATTGAACTAATTCCTCTCAGGTGAACACTCCAGACTATTACTAAAGAAAAAGAGTCCCTTCATCCTGATTGAACTACTACCTCTCAAGTGAACACTCCAGGCTATTACTACAGAAAAGGAGTTGCTTCACCCTGATTGAACTAATACCTCTCAGGTGAACACTCCAGACGATTACTACCGAAAAGGAGTCGCTTCATCGTGATTGAACTACTACCACGCAGGTGAACTCTCCATGCAATTACTACAGAAAAGGAGTCGCTTCATACTGATTGAACTACTACCACTCAGTTGAACACTCCAGGCTATTACTAAAGAAAAGGAGTTGCTTCATACTGATTGAACTAATACCTCTCAGGTGAACACTCCAGACTATTACTACAGAAAAAGAGTCTCTTCCTCCTGATTAAACTACTACCTCTCAGGTGAACACTCCAGACTATTACTACAGAAAATAAGTTACTTCATCCTGATTGAACTACTACCTCTCAGGTGAACACTCCAGGCTTTAACTACAGAAAAGGAGTCGCTTCATCCTGATTGAACTAATACCTCTCAGGTGAACACTCCAGGCTATTACTACAGAAAAGGAGTTGCTTTATGCTGATTGAACTAATTCTTCTCAGGTAAACACTCCAGACTATTACTAAAGAAAAAGAGTCCCTTCATCCTGATTGAACTACTACCTCTCAGGTGAACACTCCAGGCTATTACTACAGAAAAGGAGTCGCTTCATCCTGATTGAACTAATACCTCTCAAGTGAACACTCCAGACTATTACTACAGAAAAAGAGTCTCTTCATCTTGATTGAACTACTAACTCTGAGGTGAATACTCCAGGCTATTACTACAGAAAAGGAGTCGCTTCACCCTGATTGAACTAATACCTCTCAGGTGAACCTTCCAGGCTATTACTACAGAAAATGAGTCGCTTCGTCCTGATTGAACTAATACCTCTCAGGTGAACACTCCAGGCTATTACTACAGAAAAGGAGTTGCTTCATACTGATTGAACTAATACCTCTCAGGTGAACCTTCCAGGCTATTACTACAGAAAATGAGTCGCTTCGTCCTGATTGAACTAATACTTCTCAGGTGAACACTCCAGACTATTGCTAAAGAAAAAAAGTCCCTTCATCCTGATTGAACTACTACCTCTCAGGTGAACACTCCAGGCTACTACTACAGAAAAGAAGTTGCTTCCTCCTGATTGAACTACTACCTCTCAGGTGAACACTCCAGGCTATTACTACAGAAAAGGAGTCGCTTCATCCTGATTGAATTAATACCTCTCAGGTGAACACTCCAGATGATTACTACAGAAAAGGAGTTGCTTCATCCTGATTGAACTAATACCTCTCAGGTGAACACTCCAGACTATTACTACAGAAAAGGAGTCACTTTATGCTGATTGAACTAATTCCTCTCAGGTGAACACTCCAGACTATTACTAAAGAAAAAAAGTCCCTTCATCCTGATTGAACTACTACCTCTCAAGTGAACACTCCAGGCTATTACTACAGAAAAGGAGTTGCTTCATCCTGATTGAACTAATACCTCTCAGGTGAACACTCCAGTCTATTACTACAGAAAAGGAGTCGCTTCACCCTGATTGAATTAATAGCTCTCAGGTGAACACTCCAGACGATTACTACAGAAAAGGAGTCGATTCATCGTGATTGAACTACTACCACGCAGGTGAACACTCCAGGCAATTACTACAGAAAAGGAGTCGCTTCATACTGATTGAACTACTACCACTCAGGTGAACACTCCAGGCTATTACTAAAGAAAAGGAGTTGCTTCATACTGATTGAACTAATACCTCTCAGGTGAACACTCCAGACTATTACTACAGAAAAAGAGTCTCTTCATCCTGATTAAACTACTACCTCTCAAGTGAACACTCCAGACTATTACTACAGAAAAGAAGTTGCTTCATCCTGATTGAACTACTACCTCTCAGGTGAACACTCCAGACTATTACTACAGAAAAAGAGTCTCTTCATCTTGATTGAACTACTTCCTCTGAGGTGAATACTCCAGGCTATTACTACAAAAAAGGATTCACTTCACCCTGATTGAACTAATACCTCTAAGGTGAACACTCCAGACTATTACTACAGAAAAGGAGTCGCTTCATCCTGATTGAACTAATACCTCTCAGGTGAACACCCCAGTCTATTACTACAGAAAAGGAGTTGCTTCATACTGATTGAATTAATACCTCTCAGGTGAACACTCCAGACTATTACTACAGAAAAGGAGTTGCTTCATACTGATTGAACTAATACCTCTCAGGTGAACACTCCAGACTATTACTACAGAAAAAGAGTCTCTTCATCCTGATTAAACTACTACCTCTCAGGTGAACACTCCAGGCTATTACTACAGAAAAGAAGTTGCTTCCTCCTGATTGAACTACTACCTCTCAGGTGAACACTCCAGGCTATTACTACAAAAAAGGAGTCACTTCATCCTGATTGAACTACTACCACTCAGGTGAACACTCCAGGCTATTACTACAGAAAAGGAGTCGCTTCATCCTGATTGAATTAATACCTCTCAGGTGAACACTCCAGACGATTACTACAGAAAAGGAGTTGCTTCATCCTGATTGAACTAATACCTCTCAGGTGAACACTCCAGACTATTACTACAGAAAAGGAGTCGCTTTATGCTGATTGAACTAATTCCTCTCAGGTGAACACTCCAGACTATTACTAAAGAAAAAAAGTCCCTTCATCCTGATTGAACTACTACCTCTCAAGTGAACACTCCAGGCTATTACTACAGAAAAGGAGTTGCTTCATCCTGATTGAACTAATACCTCTCAGGTGAACACTCCAGACTATTACTACAAAAAAGGAGTCACTTCATCCTGATTGAACTACTACCACTCAGGTGAACACTCCAGGCTATTACTACAGAAAAGGAGTCGCTTCATCCTGATTGAATTAATACCTCTCAGGTGAACACTCCAGACGATTACTACAGAAAAGGAGTTGCTTCATCCTGATTGAACTAATACCTCTCAGGTGAACACTCCAGACTATTACTACAGAAAAGGAGTCGCTTTATGCTGATTGAACTAATTCCTCTCAGGTGAACACTAGTGATGAGCCGAACACCCCCGGGTTCGGTTCGCACCAGAACCCGCGAACGGACCGAAAGTACGCCCGAACATTAGAACCCTATTAAATACAATGGATGCGAACGTTCAGATTCTAAAGTGCTAATTATAACGACTATTATCCATGTTATTGTCCGAAACAGAGTTTGGGAACCCGGGTTCTGCACCAGGGGACATGTATCAATGCAAAAAGAAGTTTTAAAAACGGACGTTTTCCGGGAGCAGTCATTTTAATGATGCATAAAGTGAAAAAAAAAAGTCAAATATTCCTTTAAATATTGTACCTGGGGGGTGTCTAAAGTATGCCTGTGAAGTGCCACGTGTTTCCCGTGTTTAGAACTGTCCCTGCACAAAATAACATTTCTAAAGGAAAAAAAGCCATTTAAAACTGCTTGCGGCTTTAATGCAATGTCTGGTCCCGGTAATATGGATGAAAATCTTTAGGAAAAATGGCATAGCTACCCCATCAACCCCCCCCCTACCCCAGCCCATTACCAGCCCCTTTGGGTCTTGTATGGATATTAAGGGGAACCCCGCACACAAAATAAAAAAGGACCTATATACTCTGAACAGCCGTATACAGGCGGTGCATACAAGACAGGGACTGTAGGTTTGTTCTTATGTAGAATCTGTTTGTAATTTTGAACAGCTGCATTGTTTAAGTGGAGCTCCATGCCAAATTCCTTTTTTTTAGCTTTTTGTAAAACATAGGGAACGGTTATCACCCCTGTCACATTTTTTTTGCTGTCTGTGCCCCTGTTCAGAACATTTCACCTCACTTTGCGTCCCAATGACAACTGTTTTTGAAATGTGGTGTTTTTATTGAAACAAGGATTGGTGATAAAGCATCAGTAGAGAGGAGACACCTTTCTCCCATATTAATTCTTACAGGAGAGAATTTTCCTTCCAAGGGGTAGATTTCCTCTCACTTCCTGTTGTCTTCTTCCGTTTGCAAGTAGTAGTAGTTTGTAAGTTGGATGTTTGAAAGTAGGGACCTGCCGTATATACTCTGCAGAAATTGGCCCCTTAGGTGTTGGTGTTGGCACAACACTGAAAGCACTCACAGTTATTCTTGGTGGGTGCTGGAACGCCCTGCTGTCAACTATTATATCAGGAATTGTAATAACATATAATTGTTGATCAGTGGTAGTAAAAATTGGGCCTTTGATGGTGGTGCTGGTGCCACAACACTGTAAGGCCTGACAGTTACTCTTGGTGGGCGCAGCAATGGTCCCTGCTGTGAATTATTAGATCAATAATTATAATTGCATGCCCCTGTTGAACAGGGGCTGAAAAATTGGGCCTTTGGTGGTGGTGGTGGTGGTGATGGTGGTGCTGGTGCCACAACACTGTAAGGCCTGACAGTTACTCTTGGTGGGCGCAGCAATGGGCCCTGCTGTGAATTATTAGATCAATAATTATAATTGCATGCCCCTGTTGAACAGGGGCTGAAAAATTGGGCCTTAGGCACTGGTGGCACAACACTTCAACCCCTCACAGATACTGTGCTTGGAGCACAGCAATGAGGCCTGTTGCAAAGTATTGCATCAAAAATTTTAATTACACGCCCCTGTTAAACAGGGGCTGAAAAATTGGGCCTTAGCCACTGGTGGCGTCACCCATAAACCAAAATGATCTTCCAAGCTATCATCATTAATCGTATCATTGAGGAGGAGGAGGATAGCCAGTCAACATAACAGCACAGGCACTCAGCATCAGCATCAGTCTTGAAGGGATGTGACATTTTAAAATCAATTAGTCTGTTATATCAGCATCTGGTGTGTGGTAGCTGGTGGTGATCCAAGACTGGTTCATCTTGATGAAAGTCAGTCGATTAACCGAGTCGGTGGACAGGCGCACCCTGTGATCCGTGACAAATCCTCCAGCAGCACTGAATGTGCGTTCTGAAAGAACGCTGGATGCAGGACAGGCCAGTAGCTCAATTGCATACTGTGCAAGCTCTGGCCAGTGATCCATCCTCAAGACCCAGTAAGCCAGAGGATTTTCGGTGGGGAAGGTGTCCAAGTCTGACCTTGCCCCTAGGTATTCCTGCACAATGTATATCAGACGCTGGCGATGGTTGCTGGAACCGATCATACTTTGGGGCTGCGGACTAAAGAATTGTCTGAACGCATCGGTCAGACGGCCACCTTCCCCACCACTCCTTCTTTGACTGCCCGAAGCCTCAGCAACTCGTTGTCCAGGACCAGGAGTTTGTAACCTCCCAGTCTCTGGGAACGCGTTGCACAGACCTTTCTGCAAGGCCTCCCGAAGTTGTCTCATCCTCTGCTCCCTCTGCGACTGTACGATAAGGTCCGCAACCTTACCCTTGTACCGTGGATCAAGGAGAGTGGCCAGCCAGTAATGGTCCCTCTCCTTGATCCGAAGAATACGAGGATCCTTCCGCAGACTTTGCAGGATCAGGGAGGCCATGCAGCGTAGGTTAGCTGAGGCATTCAGTCCGGAGTCCTCTGGGTCACTAAGGACGACATGATCCGCAGCCACGTACAAGTCCACTGGTTTCTTGAGACTGTAAATCATCCCTAAAAGACTGCTGCTAATGATGCTGAGTGCCAGCCTCCACCTCCATGCTGACACAATCCTCCTCCTCCTCCTCCTCCTCCTCTTCCTGTGCGATGGGTGGGACAGAAGGAACACTGTCTGGGTAAAGGGGGCCTTGAGAGGCAAGGAAGTCCTCCTCTTCCTGCCTCTGTTCTGCCTCAAGTGCCCTGTCCATTATTCCACGCAGCGTGTGCTCCAACAGGTGGACAAGAGGTACAGTGTCACTGATGCATGCACTGTCACTGCTCACCATCCTCGTGGCCTCCTCAAATGGTGCCAGGACAGTGCATGCATCCCTGATCATGCCCCACTGGCGTGGTGAAAAAAACCAGAGCTCCCCTGACCCTGTCCTGGTGCCGTAGTCACACAGGTACTCATTGATGGCCCTCTGCTGCGTGTGCAGCCGCTGCAGCATGGCCAACGTTGAGTTCCACCTGGTGGGCATGTCACATATAAGGCGGTTCTTGGGCAGGTTCAACTCCTTTTGCAGCTCAGCCAGGCGAGCACTGGCATTATAAGATCTGCGGAAATGCACACAGACTTTCCTGGCCTGCCTCAGGACATCCTGTAAGCCCGGGTACCTGCCCAAGAACCGCTGCACCACCAGGTTAAGGACGTGAGCCATACAGGGCACATGGGTCAGTTGTCCCTGTCAGAGGGCGGAGAGGAGGTTGGTGCCATTGTCGCAAACCACCATTCCTGGCTTAAGTTGGCGTGGCGTCAACCACCTCTCGGCCTGCCCCTGCAGAGCAGACAGGACCTCTGCCCCAGTGTGGCTCCTGTCCCCCAAACACACCAGCGCAAGCACGGCATGGCATCTTTTTGCCTGCGTACTTGCGTAGCCCCTTGAACACCTACGGAGCACCGCTGGTTCCGAGGACAAACCACAGGAAGAGGCCATGGAGGAAGAAGAAGAGGAGGGGGTGGAGGAGAGAGGTGTGTCACAACCAGTAGTAGCATTTTGGAGGCGTGGCGGTGGAACAACCTCCAACACTACTGCACCTTGTCCTGCATCCTTCCCAGCTGCCAAAAGAGTGACCCAATGGGCCGTGAAAGAAAGGTAACGTCCCTGTCCATGCCTGCTGGACCATGAGTCAGCGGTAATATGCACCTTACCGCTGACCGCCCTGTCCAGCGAGGCCAAGACATTGCCTTCCACATGCCTGTAGAGAGCCGGAATCGCCTTCCGTGCGAAAAAGTGGCGTTTGGGAACCTGCCACTGAGGAACCGCACATTGCACAAACTCACGGAAGGGGGCCGAGTCTACCAACTGAAAAGGCAGCAGTTGAAGCGCTAGCAATTTAGCCAAGCTAGCATTCAACCGCTGGGCATGTGGATGGCTGGGAGTGAACTTCTTTTGACGGTCCAGCAGCTAGGGCAGGGAAATTTGCCTGCTAGAATCGGACGTTGGTGTACTGCTAGCAGAGTGCCCGCAAGTACTTGCCTGTGACACACCTAATTCTACACCTTCATTCCTCTCAGAGCAGGTTTCAGAGAGGAGTGAAGGACCGGTATAGTGGGGTTGGAGATCCCAGCTGATGCGGTGCAAGAGGAGGTCAGCTTTGTTCTTTGGTGTGGGTCTTTAAGGTAGGCTTGCCAACGAGCTGCATGGCAGGTCAACATATGTCTGATCAAGCATGTGGTGCCCAAGCGGCTGATGTTTTGGCCACGCGATATACGCTTGAGACATATGTTGCAAACAGCAGCTGTGCGATCTGATGCACTCGCCTCAAAAAAGGCCCACACCAAAGAACTTTTTGAATGACGGGCAGAGGCAGCGCCCTGCACAGGCGGAGCTCTGCGGTGTGATTCCGTCGGTGTGCTGCCCATACGCTGGCCACTCAAGGGCATCCTGCCTCGTTGGAGATGTGCCTCCTCCTCATCCTCCTCCTCCTCCTCCTCTCTCCTATTAGGCACCCACGTGGAGTCAGTGACCTCATCATCCCCTCCCTCCTCATCACTGGAGCCAATCTGGCAGTATGCTGCAGCTGCTGGAGCATGACTGACAGATTGGTGTCCTTCTTGAGCATCCCCTCTCTCTGCTCTCACGCTGCTGCCTTCCTCTAGCTGGGTATCATCATCAGATCCTTCCAAACGCTGGGCATCCTCCTGGAGCATGTACCCAACACTGTGCTCAAACAGTTCGGGGGACTCCTCAGGAGGAGGACATGGTGGGTCTAGGGAAGGATTGACTAATGAAGATAATGATACCAGAGAAGAGGACGCTTTGGCAGCTGCTTTGCCAGTACCCTAAGCCTGGGTGAGAGAGGATGAGGAGGATGAGGTGGGCTTGGTCATCCACTCTACCAAGTCTTCGGCATGAAGTGGCTCAACATGTCCAGCTGCCGAAAAGAAGGACAAGCGTGTCCCATGGCCATGTGCTGATGACAATGCACCGCGTCCACGACCAGCACTGTTGCCCCCAGACACAGAGCCTGCTTGCCCTCTTTTTTTGCCTCCTGACTGTCTGCCTCTCCTTGGTTGCCTTCCAGACATTTTAATGGCTGGCCTGCAGGGAGATGGGAAAAAGAGCAATAAGGGCTACCTTCAGGTGTATACTGTGCAGGAGGCTTAGCAACAATGACACTGACACTGTCCCCTGCCTATCCTTCTCTGTCCCTAAACACAAGGATTTGCAATATGCTTCAGCAAGATTGGTTTAGCACAGAACAGCACACTGACAGTTTCCCTCACTGTCCTTCTCTGTCCCTACAAACAAGATTTAGCACAGAATAGCACACTGATAATTTCCACGAGTGTCCTTCTCTGTCCCTAAACTCAAGGATTTGAAATATGGAACAGCAAAATTGGTTTAGAACAGAATAGCACACTGTCAGTTTCACTCACTGTACCTCTCTGTCCCTAAACTCAAGGATTGAAAATATGGTTCAGCAAAATTGGTTTAGAACAGAATAGCGCACTGACACTTTCCCTCACTGTCCTACTCTGTCCCTCCCTACAAACAAGATTTAGCACAGAATAGCACACGGATAATTTCCACGAGTGTCCTTCTCTGTCCCTAAACTCAAGGATTTGAAATATGGAACAGCAAAATTGGTTTAGAACAGAATAGCACACTGACACTTTCCCTCACTGTCCTACTCTGTCCCTCCCTACAAACAAGATTTAGCACAGAATAGCACACTGATAATTTCCACGAGTGTCCTTCTCTGTCCCTAAACTCAAGGATTGAAAATATGGAACAGCAAAATTGGTTTAGAACAGAATAGCACACTGAAACTTTCCCTCACTGTCCTACTCTGTACCTCCCTACAAACAAGATTTAGCACAGAATAGCACACTGATAATTTCCACGAGTGTCCTTCTCTGTCCCTAAACTCAAGGATTTGAAATATGGAACAGCAAAATTGGTTTAGAACAGAATAGCACACTGACACTTTCCCTCACTGTCCTACTCTGTCCCTCCCTACAAACAAGATTTAGCACAGAATAGCACACTGATAATTTCCACGAGTGTCCTTCTCTGTTCCTAAACTCAAGGATTGAAAATATGGAACAGCAAAATTGGTTTAGAACAGAATAGCACACTGAAACTTTCCCTCACTGTCCTACTCTGTCCCTCCCTACAAACAAGATTTAGCACAGAATAGCACACTGATAATTTCCACGAGTGTCCTTCTCTGTCCCTAAACTCAAGGATTTGAAATATGGAACAGCAAAATTGGTTTAGAACAGAATAGCACACTGACACTTTCCCTCACTGTCCTACTCTGTCCCTCCCTACAAACAAGATTTAGCACAGAATAGCACACTGATAATTTCCACGGGTGTCCTTCTCTGTCCCTAAACTCAAGGATTTGAAATATGGAACAGCAAAATTGGTTTAGAACAGAATAGCACACTGACACTTTCCCTCACTGTCCTACTCTGTCCCTCCCTACAAACAAGATTTAGCACAGAATAGCACACTGATAATTTCCACGAGTGTCCTTCTCTGTCCCTAAACTCAAGGATTTGAAATATGGAACAGCAAAATTGGTTTAGAACAGAATAGCACACTGACACTTTCCCTCACTGTCCTACTCTGTCCCTCCCTACAAACAAGATTTAGCACAGAATAGCACACTGATAATTTCCACGAGTGTCCTTCTCTGTCCCTAAACTCAAGGATTTGAAATATGGAACAGCAAAATTGGTTTAGAACAGAATAGCACACTGACACTTTCCCTCACTGTCCTACTCTGTCCCTCCCTACAAACAAGATTTAGCACAGAATAGCACACTGATAATTTCCACGAGTGTCCTTCTCTGTCCCTAAACTCAAGGATTTGAAATATGGAACAGCAAAATTGGTTTAGAACAGAATAGCACACTGACACTTTCCCTCACTGTACATCTCTGTCCCTACAAACAAGGATTAGCACAGAATAGCACACTGACACTTTCCCTCACTGTACCTCTCTGTCCCTACAAACAAGGATTAGCACAGAATAGCACACTGACACTTTCCCTCACTGTACCTCTCTGTCCCTACAAACAAGGATTAGCACAGAATAGCACACTGACACTTTCCCTCACTGTACCTCTCTGTCCCTACAAACAAGGTTTAGCACAGAATAACACACTGTCACTGACACTCTCCCTACCTATCCTTATTTGTCCCTAAACACAAGGAATCCAGGATTAGTAAAGGAAAAAAAATGACACTGTCCCTGCCTATGCTTCTCTTTCCCTGCTCCGGAACACACTACACAAGGCCGCCGCGCTAGCGGCCTTTTATAGTGTGGGGCGTGTACTAAACCCCCTCAGCAATAATTGGCCACAGGCATCCTGCCTGTGGCCAATCATTGCTCTCCTCGCTGCCGGCACTGTGATTGGCCAAGCATGCGGGGTCACAGTGCATGCTTGGCCAATCACAGCGCCTGGATGACACTGCGATGGCGTAGTGCATTGTGGGCCGTTCGCGTCACTCGAATTTGGCGCGAACGGCCCAAATCGTTCGATCTTCGTCGAACGATCGAACAGCCGATGTTCGAGTCGAACGTATGTTCGACTCGAACACGAAGCTCATCCCTAGGGAACACTCCAGACTATTACTAAAGAAAAAAAGTCCCTTCATCCTGATTGAACTACTACCTCTCAAGTGAACACTCCAGGCTATTACTACAGAAAAGGAGTCGCTTCACCCTGATTGAATTAATAGCTCTCAGGTGAACACTCCAGACGATTACTACAGAAAAGGAGTCGCTTCATCCTGATTGAACTACTACCACGCAGGTGAACACTTCAGGCAATTACTACAGAAAAGGAGTCGCTTCATACTGATTGAACTACTACCACTCAGGTGAACACTCCAGGCTATTACTAAAGAAAAGGAGTTGCTTCATACTAATTGAACTAATACCTCTCAGGTGAACACTCCAGGCTATTACTACAGAAAAAGAGTCTCTTCATCCTGATTAAACTACTACCTCTCAGGTGAACACTCCAGACTATTACTACAGAAAAGAAGTTGCTTCATCCTGATTGTACTACTACCTCTCAGGTGAACACTCCAGGCTTTAACTACAGAAAAGGAGTCGCTTCATACTGATTGAACTAATACCTCTCAGGTGAACACTCCAGACTATTACTACAGAAAAAGAGTCTCTTCATCCTGATTAAACTACTACCTCTCAGGTGAACACTCCAGACTATTACTACAGAAAAGGAGTTGCTTCATACTGATTGAACTAATACCTCTCAGGTGAACACTCCAGACTATTACTACAGAAAAAGAGTCTCTTCATCCTGATTAAACTACTACCTCTCAGGTGAACACTCCAGGCTATTACTACAGAAAAGAAGTTGCTTCCTCCTGATTGAACTACTACCTCTAATTACTACAGAAAAGGAGTCGCTTCACCCTGATTGAACTAATACCTCTAAGGTGAACACTCCAGGCTATTACTACAGAAAAGGAATCGCTTCATCCTGATTGAACTAATACCTCTCAGGTGAATACTCCAGGCTATTACTATAGAAAAGGAGTCGCTTTATGCTGATTGAACTAATTCCTCTCAGGTGAACACTCCAGACTATTACTAAAGAAAAAGAGTCCCTTCATCCTGATTGAACTACTACCTCTCAAGTGAACACTCCAGGCTATTACTACAGAAAAGGAGTTGCTTCATCCTGATTTAACTAATACCTCTCAGGTGAACACTCCAGGCTATTACTACAGAAAAGGAGTCGCTTCACCCTGGTTGAATTAATACCTCTCAGGTGAACACTCAAGACGATTACTACAGAAAATGAGTCGCTTCATCGTGATTGAACTACTACCACGCAGGTGAACACTCCAGGCACCTACTACAGAAAAGGAGTCGCTTCATACTGATTGAACTACTACCTCTAAGGTGAATACTCCAGGCTTTAACTACAGAAAAGGAGTCGCTTCACCCTGATTGAACTAATACCTCTCAGGTGAACACTCCAGGCTATTACTACAGAAAAGGAGTCGCTTCACCCTGATTGAATTAATACCTCCCAGGTGAACACTCCAGACGATTACTACAGAAAAGGAGTCACTTCATCGTGATTGAACTACTACCATGCAGGTGAAAACTCCAGGCAATTACTACAGAAAAGGAGTCGCTTCATACTGATTGAACTATTACCTCTAAGGTGAACACTCCAGACTATTACTACAGAAAAGGAGTCGCTTCACCCTGATTGAACTAATACCTCTCAGGTGAACACTCCAGGCTATTACTTCAGAAAAGAAGTCGCTTCATCCTGACTGAACTAATACCTCTCAGGTGAACACTCCAGACTATTACTTCAAAAAAGGAGTCACTTCATCCTGATTGAACTACTACCACTCAGGTGAACACTCCAGGCTATTACTACAGAAAAGGAGTCGCTTCATCCTGATTGAATTAATACCCCTCAGGTGAACACTCCAGGCGATTACTACAGAAAAGGAGTTGCTTCATCCTGATTGAACTAATACCTCTCAGGTAAACACTCCAGACTATTACTACAGAAAAGGAATCGCTTTATGCAGATTGAACTAATTCCTCTCAGGTGAACACTCCAGACTATTGCTAAAGAAAAAAAGTCCCTTCATCCTGATTGAACTACTACCTCTCAGGTGAACACTCCAGGCTATTACTACAGAAAAGAAGTTGCTTCCACCTGATTGAACTACTACCTCTCAGGTGAACACTCCAGGCTATTACTACAGAAAAGGAGTCGCTTCATCCTGATTGAATTAATACCTCTCAGGTGAACACTCCAGACTATTACTACAAAAAAGGAGTCACTTCATCCTGATTGAACTACTACCACTCAGGTGAACACTCCAGGCTATTACTACAGAAAAGGAGTCGCTTCATCCTGATTGAATTAATACCTCTCAGGGGAACACTCCAGACGATTACTAAAGAAAAGGAGTTGCTTCATACTGATTGAACTAATACCTCTCAGGTGAACACTCCAGACTATTACTACAGAAAAAGAGTCTCTTCATCCTGATTAAACTACTACCTCTCAGGTGAACACTCCAGACTATTACTACAGAAAAGAAGTTGCTTCATCCTGATTGAACTACTTCCTCTGAGGTGAATACTCCAGGCTATTACTACAAAAAAGGATTCACTTCACCCTGATTGAACTAATACCTCTAAGGTGAACACTCCAGACTATTACTACAGAAAAGGAGTCGCTTCATCCTGATTGAACTAATACCTCTCAGGTGAACACCCCAGTCTATTACTACAGAAAAGGAGTTGCTTCATACTGATTGAACTAATACCTCTCAGGTGAACACTCCAGGCTATTACTACAGAAAAGGAGTCGCTTCATCCTGATTGAACTAATACCTCTCAGGTGAACACTCCAGACTATTACTACAGAAAAAGAGTCTCTTCATCCTGATTAAACTACTACCTCTCAGGTGAACACTCCAGACTATTACTACAGAAAAGGAGTTGCTTCATACTGATTGAACTAATACCTCTCAGGTGAACACTCCAGACTATTACTACAGAAAAAGAGTCTCTTCATCCTGATTAAACTACTACCTCTCAGGTGAACACTCCAGGCTATTACTACAGAAAAGAAGTTGCTTCCTCCTGATTGAACTACTACCTCTCAGGTGAACACTCCAGGCTATTACTACAAAAAAGGAGTCACTTCATCCTGATTGAACTACTACCACTCAGGTGAACACTCCAGGCTATTACTACAGAAAAGGAGTCGCTTCATCCTGATTGAATTAATACCTCTCAGGTGAACACTCCAGACGATTACTACAGAAAAGGAGTTGCTTCAGCCTGATTGAACTAATACCTCTCAGGTGAACACTCCAGACTATTACTACAGAAAAGGAGTCGCTTTATGCTGATTGAATTAATACCTTGTAACGGCACCCCAAGTATGAAAGGGGTTAACACCGTTAGGATATTCCCTTTCCAACCACACGACAGCCACCAGACACTCCAACCAGCTGAATAAGACCCCATACGAATGATTCTCCCCCCAGATACGAGACAACGCTCTGTATTCAAGTTCCAAAACAGGGAATGCCTTTATTTTCAAAACACATGGTAACACATTTCTCTTCAAAACCCTCCCCTCCCATCCTTTGGGGAACAGGGCGGGTTAAACTGTCCAATGACAATGGTAATACAGGTCAGGTGTGTTCAAACTTCTCCTTTGATAAACAGTCTTAGGCAGGAGGGTTGATCCCCCCCCCCTCCTCACAGAAGACACTTCCACATCCCATAATATAGAGCCAGACGCTTTACCAAGCTCCAATCCACATCAACACAATGAAAGGGCCTGTAACATAGGTGGGGCTCATTAGCATTACACAAGGAGACAGGAGACACATCAGCCTCTCTTAATTTAACCTGTTGAGTTCATAAAACAGTAGATAGTTCTTTGCAGGTAAATGGGGAATATGGTGGATAAATATTACAGACCCATTTTAAGCAATCCAAGCCATATATATTCTCAATGTCCATTGTTTCCTGGCTAACCCTGTGTCCAAAGTGACCCCCTGTCACATACCTCTCAGGTGAACACTCCAGACGATTACTACAGAAAAGGAGTTGCTTCATCCTAAATGAACTAATACCTCTCAGGTGAACACTCCAGACTATTACTACAGAAAAGGAGTCGCTTTATGCTGATTGAACTAATTCCTCTCAGGTGAACACTCCAGACTATTACTAAAGAAAAAAAGTCCCTTCATCCTGATTGAACTACTACCTCTCAAGTGAACACTCCAGGCTATTACTACAGAAAAGGAGTTGCTTCATCCTGATTGAACTAATACCTCTCAGGTGAACACTCCAGTCTATTACTACAGAAAAGGAGTCGCTTCACCCTGATTGAATTAATAGCTCTCAGGTGAACACTCCAGACGATTACTACAGAAAAGGAGTCGCTTCATCCTCATTGAACTACTACCACGCAGGTGAACACTTCAGGCAATTACTACAGAAAAGGAGTCGCTTCATACTGATTGAACTACTACCACTCAGGTGAACACTCCAGGCTATTACTAAAGAAAAGGAGTTGCTTCATACTAATTGAACTAATACCTCTCAGGTGAACACTCCAGGCTATTACTACAGAAAAAGAGTCTCTTCATCCTGATTAAACTACTACCTCTCAGGTGAACACTCCAGACTATTACTATAGAAAAGAAGTTGCTTCATCCTGATTGTACTACTACCTCTCAGGTGAACACTCCAGGCTTTAACTACAGAAAAGGAGTCGCTTCATCCTGATTGAACTAATACCTCTCAGGTGAACACTCCAGACTATTACTACAGAAAAAGAGTCTCTTCATCTTGATTGAACTACTACCTCTAAGGTGAACACTCCAGACTATTACTACAGAAAAGGAGTCGCTTCACCCTGATTTAACTAATACCTCTCAGGTGAACACTCCAGGCTATTACTACAGAAAAGGAGTCGCTTCACCCTGGTTGAATTAATACCTCTCAGGTGAACACTCAAGACGATTACTACAGAAAATGAGTCGCTTCATCGTGATTGAACTACTACCACGCAGGTGAACACTCCAGGCACCTACTACAGAAAAGGAGTCGCTTCATGCTGATTGAACTACTACCTCTAAGGTGAACACTCCAGGCTTTAACTACAGAAAAGGAGTCCCTTCATCCTGATTGAACTACTACCTCTCAAGTAAACACTCCAGGCTATCACTACAGAAAAGGAGTTGCTTTATCCTGATTGAACTAATACCTCTCAGGTGAACACTCCAGGCTATTACTACAGAAAAGGAGTCGCTTCACCCTGATTGAACTAATACCTCTCAGGTGAACACTCCAGGCTATTACTACAGAAAAAGAGTCTCTTCATCCTGCTTAAACTACTACCTCTCAGGTGAACACTCCAGACTATTACTACAGAAAAGAAGTCACTTCATCCTGATTGAACTACTACCTCTAAGGTGAACACTCCAGGCTTTAACTACAGAAAAGGAGTCCCTTCATCCTGATTGAACTACTACCTCTCAAGTAAACACTCCAGGCTATCACTACAGAAAAGGAGTTGCTTTATCCTGATTGAACTAATACCTCTCAGGTGAACACTCCAGGCTATTACTACAGAAAAGGAGTCGCTTCACCCTGATTGAACTAATACCTCTCAGGTGAACACTCCAGGCTATTACTACAGAAAAGGAGTCGCTTCACCCTGATTGAATTAATACCTCCCAGGTGAACACTCCAGACGATTACTACAGAAAAGGAGTCACTTCATCGTGATTGAACTACTACCACGCAGGTGAAAACTCCCGGCAATTACTACAGAAAAGGAGTCGCTTCATACTGATTGAACTACTACCTCTCAGGTGAACACTCCAGGCTATTACTACAGAAAAGGAGTCGCTTCATCCTGATTGAATTAATACCTCTCAGGTGAACACTGCAGACTATTACTACAGAAAAAGAGTCTCTTCATCTTGATTGAACTATTACCTCTAAGGTGAACACTCCAGACTATTACTACAGAAAAGGAGTCGCTTCACCCTGATTGAACTAATACCTCTCAGGTGAACACTCCAGGCTATTACTTCAGAAAAGAAGTCGCTTCATCCTGATTGAACTAATACCTCTCAGGTGAACACTCCAGACTATTACTTCAAAAAAGGAGTCACTTCATCCTGATTGAACTACTACCACTCAGGTAAACACTCCAGACTATTACTACAGAAAAGGAATCGCTTTATGCAGATTGAACTAATTCCTCTCAGGTGAACACTCCAAACTATTGCTAAAGAAAAAAAGTCCCTTCATCCTGATTGAACTACTACCTCTCAGGTGAACACTCCAGGCTATTACTACAGAAAAGGAGTCGCTTCATCCTGATTGAATTAATACCTCTCAGGTGAACACTCCAGACTATTACTACAAAAAAGGAGTCACTTCATCCTGATTGAACTACTACCACTCAGGTGAACACTCCAGGCTATTACTACAGAAAAGGAGTCGCTTCATCCTGATTGAATTAATACCTCTCAGGTGAACACTCCAGACGATTACTAAAGAAAAGGAGTTGCTTCATACTGATTGAACTAATACCTCTCAGGTGAACACTCCAGACTATTACTACAGAAAAAGAGTCTCTTCATCCTGATTAAACTACTACCTCTCAGGTGAACACTCCAGACTATTACTACAGAAAAGAAGTTGCTTCATCCTGATTGAACTACTACCTCTCAGGTGAACACTCCAGACTATTACTACAGAAAAAGAGTCTCTTCATCTTGATTGAACTACTTCCTCTGAGGTGAATACTCCAGGCTATTACTACAAAAAAGGATTCACTTCACCCTGATTGAACTAATACCTCTAAGGTGAACACTCCAGACTATTACTACAGAAAAGGAGTCACTTCATCCTGATTGAACTAATACCTCTCAGGTGAACACCCCAGTCTATTACTACAGAAAAGGAGTTGCTTCATACTGATTGAACTAATACCTCTCAGGTGAACACTCCAGGCTATTACTACAGAAAAGGAGTCGCTTCATCCTGATTGAACTAATACCTCTCAGGTGAACACTCCAGACTATTACTACAGAAAAAGAGTCTCTTCATCCTGATTAAACTACTACCTCTCAGGTGAACACTCCAGACTATTACTACAGAAAAGGAGTTGCTTCATACTGATTGAACTAATACCTCTCAGGTGAACACTCCAGACTATTACTACAGAAAAAGAGTCTCTTCATCCTGATTAAACTACTACCTCTCAGGTGAACACTCCAGGCTATTACTACAGAAAAGAAGTTGCTTCCTCCTGATTGAACTACTACCTCTCAGGTGAACACTCCAGGCTATTACTACAAAAAAGGAGTCACTTCATCCTGATTGAACTACTACCACTCAGGTGAACACTCCAGGCTATTACTACAGAAAAAGAGTCGCTTCATCCTGATTGAATTAATACCTCTCAGGTGAACACTCCAGACGATTACTACAGAAAAGGAGTTGCTTCATCCTGATTGAACTAATACCTCTCAGGTGAACACTCCAGACTATTACTACAGAAAAGGAGTCGCTTTATGCTGATTGAACTAATTCCTCTCAGGTGAACACTCCAGACTATTACTAAAGAAAAAAAGTCCCTTCATCCTGATTGAACTACTACCTCTCAAGTGAACACTCCAAACTATTACTACAGAAAAGGAGTTGCTTCATCCTGATTGAACTAATACCTCTCAGGTGAACACTCCAGACTATTACTACAAAAAAGGAGTCACTTCATCCTGATTGAACTACTACCTCTCAGGTGAACACTCCAGACTATTACTACAGAAAAGGAGTCGCTTTATGCTGATTGAACTAATTCCTCTCAGGTGAACACTCCAGACTATTACTAAAGAAAAAAAGTCCCTTCATCCTGATTGATCTACTACCTCTCAAGTGAACACTCCAGGCTATTACTACAGAAAAGGAGTTGCTTCATCCTGATTGAAATAATACCTCTCAGGTGAACACTCCAGTCTATTACTACAGAAAAGGAGTCGCTTCACCCTGATTGAATTAATAGCTCTCAGGTGAACACTCCAGACGATTACTACAGAAAAGGAGTCGCTTCATCCTGATTGAACTACTACCACGCAGGTGAACACTTCAGGCAATTACTACAGAAAAGGAGTCGCTTCATACTGATTGAACTACTACCACTCAGGTGAACACTCCAGGCTATTACTAAAGAAAAGGAGTTTCTTCATACTAATTGAACTAATACCTCTCAGGTGAACACTCCAGGCTATTACTACAGAAAAAGAGTCTCTTCATCCTGATTAAACTACTACCTCTCAGGTGAACACTCCAGACTATTACTACAGAAAAGAAGTTGCTTCATCCTGATTGTACTACTACCTCTCAGGTGAACACTCCAGGCTTTAACTACAGAAAAGGAGTCGCTTCATCCTGATTGAACTAATACCTCTCAGGTGAACACTCCAGACTATTACTACAGAAAAAGAGTCTCTTCATCTTGATTGAACTACTACCTCTAAGGTGAACACTCCAGACTATTACTACAGAAAAGGAGTCGCTTCACCCTGATTGAACTAATACCTCTAAGGTGAACACTCCAGACTATTACTACAGAAACTGAGTCGCTTCACCCTGATTGAACTAATACCTCTAAGGTGAACACTCCAGGCTATTACTACAGAAAAGGAATCACTTCATCCTGATTGAACTAATACCTCTCAGGTGAATACTCCAGGCTATTACTATAGAAAAGGAGTCGCTTCATGCTGATTGAACTAATTCCTCTCAGGTGAACACTCCAGACTATTACTAAAGAAAAAGAGTCCCTTCATCCTGATTGAACTACTACCTCTCAAGTGAACACTCCAGGCTATTACTACAGAAAAGGAGTTGCTTCATCCTGATTGAACTAATACCTCTCAGGTGAACACTCCAGGCTATTACTAAAGAAAAGGAGTTGCTTCATACTAATTGGACTAATACCTCTCAGGTGAACACTCCAGACTATTACTACAGAAAAAGAGTCTCTTCATCCTGATTAAACTACTACCTCTCAGGTGAACACTCCAGACTATTACTACAGAAAAGAAGTTGCTTCATCCTGATTGTACTACTACCTCTCAGGTGAATACTCCAGGCTATTACTACAGAAAAGGAGTCGCTTCACCCTGATTGAACTAATACCTCTAAGGTGAACACTCCAGACTATTACTACAGAAAAGGAGTCTCTTCATCCTGATTGAACTACTACCTCTGAGGTGAATACTCCAGGCTATTACTACAGAAAAGGAGTCGCTTCACCCTGATTGAACTAATACCTCTCAGGTGAACACTCCAGGCTATTACTACAGAAAAGGAGTCGCTTTATGCTGATTGAACTAATTCCTCTCAGGTGAACACTCCAGACTATTACTAAAGAAAAAGAGTCCCTTCATCCTGATTGAACTACTACCTCTCAAGTGAACACTCCAGGCTATTATTACAGAAAAGGAGTTGCTTCATCCTGATTGAACTAATACCTCTCAAGTGAACACTCCAGGCTATTACTACAGAAAAGGAGTTGCTTCATCCTGATTGAACTAATACCTCTCAGGTGAACACTCCAGGCTATTACTACAGAAAAGGAGTCGCTTCACCCTGATTGAATTAATAGCTCTCAGGTGAACACTCCAGACGATTACTACAGAAAAGGAGTCGCTTCATCGTGATTGAACTACTACCACGCAGGTGAACACTCCAGGCAATTACTACAGAAAAGGAGTCGCTTCATACTAATTGAACTAATTCCTCTCAGGTGAACACTCCAGGCTTTAACTACAGAAAAGGAGTCGCTTCATCCTGATTGAACTAATACCTCTCAGGTGAACACTCCAGATTATTACTACAGAAAAGGAGTCGCTTCACCCTGATTGAACTAATACCTCTAAGGTGAACACTCCAGACTATTACTACAGAAAAGGAGTCTCTTCGTCCTGATTGAACTACTACCTCTGAGGTGAACACTCCAGGCTATTACTACAGAAAAGGAATCGCTTCATCCTGATTGAACTAATACCTCTCAGGTGAACACTCCAGGCTATTACTACAGAAAAGGAGTCGCTTTATGCTGATTGAACTAATTCCTCTCAGGTGAACACTCCAGACTATTACTACAGAAAAGAAGTTGCTTCATCCTGATTGTACTACTACCTCTCAGGTGAACACTCCAGACTATTACTACAGAAAAAGAATCTCTTCATCCTGATTAAACTACTACCTCTCAGGTGAACACTCCAGACTATTACTACAGAAAAGAAGTTGCTTCATCCTGATTGTACTACTACCTCTCAGGTGAATACTCCAGGCTATTACTACAGAAAAGGAGTCGCTTCACCCTGATTGAACTAATACCTCTAAGGTGAACACTCCAGACTATTACTACAGAAAAGGAGTCGCTTCATCCTGATTGAACTAATACCTCTAAGGTGAACACTCCAGACTATTACTACAGAAACGGAGTCGCTTAACCCTGATTGAACTAATACCTCTAAGGTGAACACTCCAGGCTATTACTACAGAAAAGGAGTCGCTTCATCCTGATTGAACTAATACCTCTCAGGTGAACACTCCAGACTATTACTACAGAAAAGGAGTCGCTTCACCCTGATTGAACTAATACCTCTAAGGTGAACACTCCAGACTATTACTACAGAAAAGGAGTCTCTTCGTCCTGATTGAACTACTACGTCTGAGGTGAACACTCCAGGCTATTACTACAGAAAAGGAATCGCTTCATCCTGATTGAACTAATACCTCTCAGGTGAACACTCCAGGCTATTACTACAGAAAAGGAGTCGCTTTATGCTGATTGAACTAATTCCTCTCAGGTGAACGCTCCAGACTATTACTACAGAAAAGAAGTTGCTTCATCCTGATTGTACTACTACCTCTCAGGTGAACACTCCAGACTATTACTACAGAAAAAGAATCTCTTCATCCTGATTAAACTACTACCTCTCAGGTGAACACTCCAGACTATTACTACAGAAAAGAAGTTGCTTCATCCTGATTGTACTACTACCTCTCAGGTGAATACTCCAGGCTATTACTACAGAAAAGGAGTCGCTTCACCCTGATTGAACTAATACCTCTAAGGTGAACACTCCAGACTATTACTACAGAAAAGGAGTCGCTTCATCCTGATTGAACTAATACCTCTAAGGTGAACACTCCAGACTATTACTACAGAAACGGAGTCGCTTAACCCTGATTGAACTAATACCTCTAAGGTGAACACTCCAGGCTATTACTACAGAAAAGGAATCGCTTCATCCTGATTGAACTAATACCTCTCAGGTGAACACTCCAGGCTATTACTACAGAAAAGGAGTCGCTTTATGCTGATTGAACTAATTCCTCTCAGGTGAACACTCCAGACTATTACTAAAGAAAAAGAGTCCCTTCATCCTGATTGAACTACTACCTCTGAAGTGAACACTCCAGGCTATTACTACAGAAAAGGAGTTGCTTCATCCTGATTGAACTAATACCTCTCAGGTGAACACTCCAGGCTATTACTACAGAAAAAGAGTCTCTTCATCCTGATTAAACTACTACCTCTCAGGTGAACACTCCAGACTATTACTACAGAAAAGAAGTCGCTTCATCCTGATTGAACTACAACCTCTTAGGTGAACACTCCAGGCTTTAACTACAGAAAAGGAGTCGCTTCATCCTGATTGAACTAATACCTCTCAGGTGAACACTCCAGGCTATTACTACAGAAAAGGAGTCGCTTCATCCTGATTGAACTAATTCCTCTGAGATGAACACTCCAGACTATTACTAAAGAAAAAGAGTCCGTTCATCCTGATTGAGCTAATACCTCTCAGGTGAACACTCCAGGCTATTACTACAGAAAAGGAGTCGCTACACTCTGATTGAATTAATACCTCTCAGATGAACACTCCAGACTATTACTACAGAAAAATCTTTGATTCACCCTGTTTGAACTAATACCTCTCAGGTGAACACTCCATGCTATTACTACAGAAAAGGAGTCGCTTCACCCTGATTGAACTATTACCTCTCAGGTAAACACTCCAGGCTATTACTACAGAAAAGGAGTCGCTTCACCCTGATTGAACTAATACCTCTCAGGTGAACACTCCAGGCTATTACTACAGAAAAGGCGTCGCTTTACCCTGATTGAACTAATACTTCTCAGGTGAACACTCCAGGCAATTACTACTGAAAAGGAGAGGATTCATCTTGATTGAACTAATACCTCTGAGGTGAACACTCCAGGCTATTACTACAGAAAAGGAGTTGCTTCATCCTGATTGAACTAATGCCTCTCATGTGAACACTCCAGGATATCACTACAGAAAAGAAGTCACTTCACCCTGATTGAACTAATACCTCTCAGGTGAACACTCCAGACTATTACTACAGAAAAGGAGTTGCTTCATCCTGATTGAATTAATACCTCTCAGGTGAACACTCCAGACGATTACTACAGAAAAGGAGTTGCTTCATCCTGATTGAACTAATAAGTCTCAGGTGAACACTCCAGACTATTACTAAAGAAAAAGAGTCCCTTCATCCTGATTGAAATACTACCTCTCAAGTGAACACTCCAGGCTATTACTACAGAAAAGGAGTTGCCTCATCCTGATTGAACTAATACCTCTCAGGTGAACACTCCAGGCTATTACTACAGAAAAGGAGTCGCTTCACCCTGATTGAACTAATACCTCTCAGGTGAACACTCCAGGCTATTACTACAGAAAAGGAGTTGCTTCATCCTGATTGAATTAATACCTCTCAGGTGAACACTCCAGACGATTACTACAGAAAATGAGTCGCTTCATCGTGATTGAACTACTACCACGCAGGTGAACACTCCAGGCAATTACTACAGAAAAGGAGTCGCTTCATACTGATTGAACTACTACCACTCAGGTGAACACTCCAGTCTATTACTACAGAAAAGGAGTTGCTTCATACTGATTGAACTAATACCTCTCAGGTGAACACTCCAGACTATTACTACAGAAAAAGAGTCTCTTCATCCTGAATAAACTACTGCCTCTCAGGTGAACACTCCAGACTGTTACTATAGAAAAGAAGTCGCTTCATCCTGATTGAACTACTACCTCTCAGGTGAACACTCCAGGCTTTAACTACAGAAAAGGAGTCCCTTCATCCTGATTGAACTACTACCTCTCAAGTGAACACTCCAGGCTATTACTGCAGAAAAGGAGTTGCTTCATCCTGATTGAACTAATACCTCCCAGGTGAACACTCCAGGCTATTACTACAGAAAAGGAGTCGCTTCACCCTGATTGAATTAATACCTCTCAGGTGAACACTCCAGACGATTACTACAGAAAAGGAGTCGCTTCATCATGATTGAACTACTACCACGCAGGTGAAAACTCCAGGCAATTACTACAGAAAAGGAGTCGCTTCATACTGATTGAACTACTACCTCTCAAGTGAACACTCCAGGCTATTACTACAGAAAAGGAGTCGCTTCATCCTGATTGAATTAATACCTCTCAGGTGAACACTCCAGGCTATTACTACAGAAAAGGAATCGCTTCATCCTGATTGAACTAATACCTCTCAGGTGAACACTCCAGACTATTACTACAGAAAAAGAGTCTCTTCATCTTGATTGAACTACTACCTCTAAGGTGAACACTCCAGGCTATTACTACAGAAAAGGAATCGCTTCATCCTGATTGAACTAATACCTCTCAGGTGAACACTCCAGACTATTACTACAGAAAAAGAGTCTCTTCATCTTGATTGAATTAATACCTCTTAGATGAACACTCCAGACTATTACTACAGAAAAATCTTTGCTTCACCCTGTTTGAATTAATACCTCTCAGGTGAACACTCCAGGCTATTACTACAGAAAAGGAGTCGCTTCATCCTGATTGAACTACTACCACTCAGGTGAACACTCCAGGCTAATACTACAGAAAAGGAGTTGCTTCATACTGATTGAACTAATACCTCTCAAGTGAACACTCCAGACTATTACTACAGAAAAAGAGTCTCTTCATCCTGATTAAACTACTACCTCTCAGGTGAACACTCCAGACTATTACTACAGAAAAAGTGTCTCTTCATCTTGATTGAACTACTACCTCTGAGGTGAATACTCCAGGCTATTACTACAGAAAAGGAGTCGCTTCACCCTGATTGAACTAATACCTCTAAGGTGAACACTCCAGACTATTACTACAGAAACTGAGTCGCTTCACCCTGATTGAACTAATACCTCTCCTGTGAACACTCCAGGCTATTACTACAGAAAAGGAATCGCTTCATCCTGATTGAATTAATACCTCTCAGGTGAACACTCCAGGCTATTACTACAGAAAAGGAGTCGCTTTATGCTGATTGAACTAATTCCTCTCAGGTGAACACTCCAGACTATTACTAAAGAAAAAGAGTCTCTTCATCTTGATTGAACTACTACCTCTGAGGTGAATACTCTAGGCTATTACTACAGAAAAGAAGTTGCTTCCTCCTGATTGAACTACTACCTCTCAGGTGAACACTCCAGGCTATTACTACAGAAAAGGATTCGCTTCATCCTGATTGAATTAATACCTCTCAGGTGAACACTCCAGACGATTACTACAGAAAAGGAGTTGCTTCATCCTTATTGAACTAATACCTCTCAGGTGAACACTCCAGGCTATTACTACAGAAAAGGAGTCGCTTTATGCTGATTGAACTAATTCCTCTCAGGTGAACACTCCAGACTATTACTAAAGAAAAAGAGTCTCTTCATCTTGATTGAACTACTACCTCTAAGGTGAACACTCCAGACTATTACTACAGAAAGGGAATCGCTTCACCCTGATTGAACTAATACCTCTCAGGTGAACACTCCAGGCTATTACTACAGAAAAGGAGTTGCTTTATGCTGATTGAACTAATTCCTCTCAGGTGAACACTCCAGGCTATTACTACAGAAAAGGAGTCACTTCATCGTGATTGAACTACTACCACGCAGGTGAACACTCCAGGCAATTACTACAGAAAAGGAGTCGCTTCATACTGATTGAACTACTACCACTCAGGTGAACACTCCAGGCTATTACTAAAGAAAAGGAGTTGATCCATACTAATTGAACTAATACCTCTCAGGTGAACTCTCCAGACTATTACTACAGAAAAGAAGTTGCTTCATCCTGATTGTACTACTACCTCTCAGGTGAACACTCCAGGCTTTAACTACAGAAAAGGAGTCGCTTCATCCTGTTTGAACTAATACCTCTCAGGTGAACACTCCAGACTATTACTACAGAAAAAGAGTCTCTTCATCTTGATTGAACTACTACCTCTAAGGTGAACACTCCAGACTATTACTACAGAAAAGGAGTCGCTTCACCCTGATTGAACTAATACCTCTAAGGTGAACACTCCAGACTATTACTACAGAAGAGAAGTTGCTTCATCCTGATTGTACTACTACCTCTCAGGTGAACACTCCAGGCTTTAAGTACAGAAAAGGAGTCGCTTCATCCTGATTGAACTAATACCTCTCAGGTGAACACTCCAGACTATTACTACAGAAAAAGAGTCTCTTCATCTTGATTGAACTACTACCTCTCAGGTGAACACTCCAGGCTATTAGTACAGAAAAGGATTCGCTTCATCCTGATTGAATTAATACCTCGCAGGTGAACACTCCAGGCAATTACTACAGAAAAGGAGTCGCTTCATACTGATTGAACTACTACCACTCAGGTGAACACTCCAGGCTATTACTAAAGAAAAGGAGTTGGTCCATACTAATTGAACTAATACCTCTCAGGTGAACTCTCCAGACTATTACTACAGAAAAGAAGTTGCTTCATCCTGATTGTACTACTACCTCTCAGGTGAACACTCCAGGCTTTAACTACAGAAAAGGAGTCGCTTCATCCTGATTGAACTAATACCTCTCAGGTGAACACTCCAGACTATTACTACAGAAACGGAGTCGCTTCACCCTGATTGAACTAATACCTCTCAGGTGAACACTCCAGGCTATTACTACAGAAAAGGAATAGCTTCATCCTGATTGAACTAATACCTCTCAGGTGAACACTCCAGGCTATTACTACAGAAAAGGAGTCGCTTTATGCTGATTGAACTAATTCCTCTCAGGTGAACACTCCAGACTATTACTAAAGAAAAAGAGTCCCTTCATCCTGATTGAACTACTACCTCTCAAGTGAACACTCCAGGCTATTACTACATAAAAGGAGTTGCTTCATCCTGATTTAACTAATACCTCTCAGGTGAACACTCCAGGCTATTACTAAAGAAAAGGAGTTGTTTTATACTAATTGAACTAATACCTCTCAGGTGAACACTCCAGACTATTACTACAGAAAAAGAGTCTCTTCATCCTGATTAAACTACTACCTCTCAGGTGAACACTCCAGGCAATTACTACAGAAAAGGAGTCGCTTCATACTGATTGAACTACTACCACTTAGGTGAACACTCCAGGCTATTACTACAGAAAAGGAGTTGCTTCATACTGATTGAACTAATACCTCTCAGGTGAACACTCCAGGCCATTACTACAGAAAATTAGTCGCTTCATCCTGATTGAATGAATTCCTCTCAGGTAAACACTCCAGGCTATTACTACAGAAAAGAAGTCACTTCATCCTGATTGAACTAATACCTCTCAGGTGAACACTCCAGACTATTACTACAGAAAAGGAGTCGCTTCATCCTGATTGAACTACTACCACTCAGGTGAACACTCCAGGCTAATACTACAGAAAAGGAGTTGCTTCATACTGATTGAACTAATACCTCTCAGGTGAACACTCCAGACTATTACTACAGAAAAAGAGTCTCTTCATCCTGATTAAACTACTACCTCTCAGGTGAACACTCCAGACTATTACTACAGAAAAAGTGTCTCTTCATCTTGATTGAACTACTACCTCTGAGGTGAATACTCCAGGCTATTACTACAGAAAAGGAGTCGCTTCACCCTGATTGAACTAATACCTCTAAGGTGAACACTCCAGACTATTACTACAGAAACTGAGTCGCTTCACCCTGATTGAACTAATACCTCTCAGGTGAACACTCCAGGCTATTACTACAGAAAAGGAATCGCTTCATCCTGATTGAACTAATACCTCTCAGGTGAACACTCCAGGCTATTACTACAGAAAAGGAGTCACTTTATGCTGATTGAACTAATTCCTCTCAGGTGAACACTCCAGACTATTACTAAAGAAAAAGAGTCTCTTCATCTTGATTGAATTAATACCTCTCAGGTGAACACTCCAGACGATTACTACAGAAAAGGAGTTGCTTCATCCTGATTGAACTAATACCTCTCAGGTGAACACTCCAGACTATTACTACAGAAAAGGAGTCGCTTTATGCTGATTGAACTAATTCCTCTCAGGTGAACACTCCAGACTATTGCTAAAGAAAAAAAGTCCCTTCATCCTGATTGAACTACTACCTCTCAAGTGAACACTCCAGGCTATTACTACAGAAAAGGAGTTGATTCATCCTGATTGAACTAATACCTCTCAGGTGAACACTCCAGTCTATTACTACAGAAAAGGAGTTGCTTCACCCTGATTGAATTAATAACTCTCAGGTGAACACTCCAGACGATTACTACAGAAAAGGAGTCGCTTCATCGTGATTGAACTACTACCACGCAGGTGAACACTCCAGGCAATTACTACAGAAAAGGAGTCGCTTCATACTGATTGAACTACCACCACTCAGGTGAACACTCCAGGCTATTACTAAAGAAAAGGAGTTGGTCCATACTAATTGAACTAATACCTCTCAGGTGAACTCTCCAGACTGTTACTACAGAAAAGAAGTTGCTTCATCCTGATTGTACTACTACCTCTCAGGTGAACACTCCAGACTTTAACTACAGAAAAGGAGTCGCTTCATCCTGATTGAACTAATACCTCTCAGGTGAACACTCCAGACTATTACTACAGAAAAAGAGTCTCTTCATCTTGATTGAACTACTACCTCTAAGGTGAACACTCCAGACTATTACTACAGAAACGGAGTCGCTTCACCCTGATTGAACTAATACCTCTCAGGTGAACACTCCAGGCTATTACTACAGAAAAGGAATCGCTTCATCCTGATTGAACTAATACCTCTCAGGTGAACACTCCAGGCTATTACTACAGAAAAGGAGTCGCTTTATGCTGATTGAACGAATTCCTCTCAGGTGAACACTCCAGACTATTACTAAAGAAAAAGAGTCCCTTCATCCTGATTGAACTACTCCCTCTCAGGTGAACACTCCAGGCAATTACTACAGAAAAGGAGTCGCTTCATACTGATTGAACTACTACCACTCAGGTGAACACTCCAGGCTATTACTACAGAAAAGGAGTTGCTTCATACTGATTGAACTAATACCTCTCAGGTGAACACTCCAGACTATTGCTACAGAAAAAGAGTCTCTTCATCCTGATTAAACTACTGCCTCTCAGGTGAACACTCCAGACTATTACTACAGAAAAGAAGTCACTTCATCCTGATTGAACTACTACCTCTCAGGTGAACACTCCAGGCTTTAACTACAGAAAAGGAGTTCCTTCATCCTGATTGAACTACTACCTCTCAAGTGAACACTCCAGGCTATTACCACAGAAAAGGAGTTGCTTCATCCTGATTGAACTACTACCACGCAGGTGAACACTCCAGGCTATTACTACAGAAAAGGAGTCGCTTCATCGTGATTGAACTACTACCACGCAGGTGAACACTCCAGGCAATTACTACAGAAAAGGAGTTGCTTCATACTGATTGAACTACCACCACTCAGGTGAACACTCCAGGCTATTACTAAAGAAAAGGAGTTGGTCCATACTAATTGAACTAATACCTCTCAGGTGAACTCTCCAGACTATTACTACAGAAAAGAAGTTGCTTCATCCTGATTGTACTACTACCTCTCAGGTGACCACTCCAGGCTTTAACTACAGAAAAGGAGTCGCTTCATCCTGATTGAACTAATACCTCTCAGGTGAACACTCCAGACTATTACTACAGAAAAAGAGTCTCTTCATCTTGATTGAACTACTACCTCTAAGGTGAACACTCCAGACTATTACTACAGAAACGGAGTCGCTTCACCCTGATTGAACTAATACCTCTCAGGTGAACACTCCAGGCTATTACTACAGAAAAGGAATCACTTCATCCTGATTGAACTAATACCTCTCAGGTGAACACTCCAGGCTATTACTACAGAAAAGGAGTCGCTTTATGCTGATTGAACGAATTCCTCTCAGGTGAACACTCCAGACTATTACTAAAGAAAAAGAGTCCCTTCATCCTGATTGAACTACTACCTCTCAGGTGAACACTCCAGGCAATTACTACAGAAAAGGAGTCGCTTCATACTGATTGAACTACTACCACTCAGGTGAACACTCCAGGCTATTACTACAGAAAAGGAGTTGCTTCATACTGATTGAACTAATACCTCTCAGGTGATCACCATCCAGACTATTACTACAGAAAAAGAGTCTCTTCATCCTGATTAAACTACTGCCTCTCAGGTGAACACTCCAGACTATTACTACAGAAAAGAAGTCACTTCATCCTGATTGAACTACTACCTCTCAGGTGAACACTCCAGGCTTTAACTACAGAAAAGGAGTCCCTTCATCCTGATTGAACTACTACCTCTCAATTGAACACTCCAGGCTATTACCACAGAAAAGGAGTTGCTTCATCCTGATTGAACTAATACCTCTCAGGTGAACACTCCAGGCTATTACTACAGAAAAGGAGTCGCTTCACCCTGATTGAATTAATACCTCTCAGGTGAACACTCCAGACGATTACTACTAGGGTTGTCCCGATACCGATACTAGTATCGGTATCGGGACCGATACCAAGCATTTGCGCGAGTACTTGTACTCGCGCAAATGCTCCCGATGCTTCACCCGATACTTTTTTTTTTTTTTGTGGCCGGAGAGGGCGGGAGGAGTCAGTGGCTGGTGAGGGCAGGAGAGAGGGCGGGGGAGTCTGGCCGGAGAGGGCGGGAGGAGTCAGTGGCTGGGGAGGGCGGGAGAGGAAGGTGTGGGCGGAGTCTGGCTGAAGAGGGCGGGCACAGTCGGTGGACGGAGTCCGCGGGCGGAGAGCGAGTCCCTCACCTGCAGTTGAACCTGGTAAGCTGGCAGGGGTTCAGGGCGCAGCCGCATCAGGATCGGTGACCGGTGCTGTCACATTCGGTCGCCGTCAGCGGCTGAACGTCCCCACGCCCATCTTGGTACACTCTTCACTCGGCTGCAGTAAGCAGCAGCAGACATCTTGTTACACCCAGCCCGAGCTATATGGGCTGGGTGTAACAAGATGTCTGCTGTTGCTTACTGCAGCCGAGTGCAGGGTGTACCAAGATGGGCGTTGCAGCAGTTTTTTTTTTTTCTTAAATCCTGTGTCATTTCCCCCCCACCCCCCGCAGCATTTCAGTGCCAGCCACCTATCAGTACCCACAAGTTCTACCTATCAGTGGAATCAGTGCCATCTACCAGTGCCACCTATCAGGTGGCACTGGTAGATGCCACTGATTGCACTGATAGGTGGCACTTATGGGCACTGATTGCACTGATAGGTGGCACTTGTGGGCACTGATAGATGGCACTGATTGCACTGATAGTGCAATCAGTGCCATCTATCAGTGCCCACAAGTGCCACCTATCACTGCCCACAAGTGCCACCTATCAGTGCCCATAAGTGCCATCTATCAGTGCCATAAGTGCCACCTATCAGTGCCCATAAGTGCCACCTATCAGTGCCCATAAGTGCCCACAAGTGCCACCTTTCTGTGCAATCAGTGCCACCTATCAGTGCCCACAAGTGCCACCTATCACTGCCCACAAGTGCCACCTATCACTGCCCACAAGTTCCACCTTTCTGTGCAATCAGTGCCACCTATCACTGCCCACAAGTGCCACCTATCAGTGCCCATAAGTGCCATCTATCAGTGCCCACAAGTGCCACCTATCAGTGCCCACAAGTGCCACCTATCAGTGCCCACAAGTGCCACCTATCTGTGCAATCATTGCCACCTATCACTGCCCATAAGTGCCATCTATCAGTGCCATAAGTGCCACCTATCAGTGCCCATAAGTGCCACCTATCAGTGCCCACAAGTGCCACCTTTCTGTGCAATCAGTGCCACCTATCAGTGCCCACAAGTGCCACCTATCAGTGCCCCCAAGTGCCACCTATCAGTGCCACCTATCACTGCCCACAAGTGCCACCTATCAGTGCCCATAAGTGCCATCGATCCGTGCCCATAAGTGCCATCGATCCGTGCCCATAAGTGCCACCTATCAGTCCCCATCTTTCAAACTGTCACATGACATTGAAAAAAGTATCGGTAATCGGTATCGGCGAGTACTTGAAAAAAAGTATCGGTACTTGTACTCGGTCTTAAAAAAGTGGTATCGGGACAACCCTAATTACTACAGAAAAGGAGTCGCTTCATCATGATTGAACTACTACCACGCAGGTGAAAACTCCAGGCAATTACTACAGAAAAGGAGTCGCTTCATACTGATTGAACTACTACCTCTCAAGTGAATACTCCAGGCTATTACTACAGAAAAGGAGTCGCTTCATCCTGATTGAATTAATGCCTCTCAGGTGAACACTCCAGGCTATTACTACAGAAAAGGAATCGCTTCATCCTGATTGAACTAATACCTCTCAGGTGAACACTCCAGACTATTACTACAGAAAAAGAGTCTCTTCATCTTGATTGAACTACTACCTCTAAGGTGAACACTCCAGGCTATTACTACAGAAAAGGAGTCGCTACACTCTGATTGAATTAATACCTCTTAGATGAACACTCCAGACTATTACTACAGAAAAGGAGTCGCTTCATCCTGATTGAACGAATTCCTCTCAGGTAAACACTCCAGGCTATTACTACAGAAAAGAAGTCACTTCATCCTGATTGAACTAATACCTCTCAGGTGAACACTCCAGACTATTACTACAGAAAAGGAGTTGCTTCATACTGATTGAACTAATACCTCTCAGGTGAACACTCCAGACTATTACTACAGAAAAAGAGTCTCTTCATCCTGATTAAATTACTACCTCTCAGGTGAACACTCCAGACTATTACTACAGAAAAAGTGTCTCTTCATCTTGATTGAACTACTACCTCTGAGGTGAATACTCCAGGCTATTACTACAGAAAAGGAGTCGCTTCACCCTGATTGAACTAATACCTCTAAGGTGAACACTCCAGACTATTACTACAGAAACTGAGTCGCTTCACCCTGATTGAACTAATACCTCTCAGGAGAACACTCCAGGCTATTACTACAGAAAAGGAATCGCTTCATCCTGATTGAACTAATACCTCTCAGGTGAACACTCCAGGCTATTACTACAGAAAAGGAGTCGCTTTATGCTGATTGAACTAATTCCTCTCAGGTGAACACTCCAGACTATTACTAAAGAAAAAGAGTCTCTTCATCTTGATTGAACTACTACCTCTGAGGTGAATACTCCAGGCTATTACTACAGAAAAGAAGTTGCTTCCTCCTGATTGAACTACTACCTCTCAGGTGAACACTCCAGGCTATTACTACAGAAAAGGATTCGCTTCATCCTGATTGAATTAATACCTCTCAGGTGAACACTCCAGACGATTACTACAGAAAAGGAGTTGCTTCATCCTTATTGAACTAATACCTCTCAGGTGAACACTCCAGGCTATTACTACAGAAAAGGAGTCGCTTTATGCTGATTGAACTAATTCCTCTCAGGTGAACACTCCAGACTATTACTAAAGAAAAAGAGTCTCTTCATCTTGATTGAACTACTACCTCTAAGGTGAACACTCCAGACTATTACTACAGAAAGGGAGTCGCTTCACCCTGATTGAACTAATACCTCTCAGGTGAACACTCCAGGCTATTACTACAGAAAGGAAGTCGCTTCATCCTGATTGAACTAATACCTCTCAGGTGAACACTCCAGACTATTACTACAAAAAAGGAGTCACTTCATCCTGATTGAACTACTACCACTCAGGTGAACACTCCAGGCTATTACTACAGAAAAGGAGTCGCTTCATCCTGATTGAATTAATACCTCTCAGGTGAACACTCCAGACGATTACTACAGAAAAGGAGTTGCTTCATCCTGATTGAACTAATACCTCTCAGGTGAACACTCCAGACTATTACTACAGAAAAGGAGTCGCTTTATGCTGATTGAACTAATTCCTCTCAGGTGAACACTCCAGACTATTACTAAAGAAAAAAAGTCCCTTCATCCTGATTGAACTACTACCTCTCAAGTGAACACTCCAGTCTATTACTACAGAAAAGGAGTCGCTTCACCCTGATTGAATTAATAACTCTCAGGTGAACACTCCAGACGATTACTACATAAAAGGAGTCGCTTCATCGTGATTGAACTACTACCACGCAGGTGAACACTCCAGGCAATTACTACAGAAAAGGAGTCGCTTCATACTGATTGAACTACTACCACTCAGGTGAACACTCCAGGCTATTACTAAAGAAAAGGAGTTGGTCCATACTAATTGAACTAATACCTCTCAGGTGAACTCTCCAGACTATTACTACAGAAAAGAAGTTGCTTCATCCTGATTGTACTACTACCTCTCAGGTGAACACTCCAGGCTTTAACTACAGAAAAGGAGTCGCTTCATCCTGATTGAACTAATACCTCTCAAGTGAACACTCCAGACTATTACTACAGAAAAAGAGTCTCTTCATCTTGATTGAACTACTACCTCTAAGGTGAACACTCCAGACTATTACTACAGAAAAGGAGTCGCTTCACCCTGATTGAACTAATACCTCTAAGGTGAACACTCCAGACTATTACTACAGAAACGGAGTCGCTTCACCCTGATTGAACTAATACCTCTCAGGTGAACACTCCAGGCTATTACTACAGAAAAGGAATCGCTTCATCCTGATTGAACTAATACCTCTCAGGTGAACACTCCAGGCTATTACTACAGAAAAGGAGTCGCTTTATGCTGATTGAACTAATTCCTCTCAGGTGAACACTCCAGACTATTACTAAAGAAAAAGAGTCTCTTCATCTTGATTGAACTACTACCTCTGAGGTGAATACTCCAGGCTATTACTACAGAAAAGAAGTTGCTTCCTCCTGATTTAACTACTACCTCTCAGGTGAACACTCCAGGCTATTACTACAGAAAAGGATTCGCTTCATCCTGATTGAATTAATACCTCTCAGGTGAACACTCCAGACTATTACTAAAGAAAAAGAGTCTCTTCATCTTGATTGAACTACTACCTCTAAGGTGAACACTCCAGACTATTACTACAGAAAGGGAGTCGCTTCACCCTGATTGAACTAATACCTCTCAGGTGAACACTCCAGGCTATTACTACAGAAAAGAAGTCGCTTCATCCTGATTGAACTAATACCTCTCAGGTGAACACTCCAGACTATTACTACAAAAAAGGAGTCACTTCATCCTGATTGAACTACTACCACTCAGGTGAACACTCCAGGCTATTACTACAGAAAAGGAGTCGCTTCATCCTGATTGAATTAATACCTCTCAGGTGAACACTCCAGACGATTACTACAGAAAAGGAGTCGCTTCATCGTGATTGAACTACTACCACGCAGGTGAACACTCCAGGCAATTGCTACAGAAAAGGAGTCGCTTCATACTGATTGAACTACTACCACTCAGGTGAACACTCCAGGCTATTACTACAGAAAAGGAGTCGCTTCATCCTGATTGAATTAATACCTCTCAGGTGAACACTCCAGACGATTACTACAGAAAAGGAGTTGCTTCATCCTGATTGAACTAATACCTCTCAGGTGAACACTCCAGACTATTACTACAGAAAAGGAGTCACTTTATGCTGATTGAACTAATTCCTCTCAGGTGAACACTCCAGACTATTACTAAAGAAAAAAAGTCCCTTCATCCTGATTGAACTACTACCTCTCAAGTGAACACTCCAGGCTATTACTACAGAAAAGGAGTTGCTTCATCCTGATTGAACTAATACCTCTCAGGTGAACACTCCAGTCTATTACTACAGAAAAGGAGTCACTTCACCCTGATTGAATTAATAACTCTCAGGTGAACACTCCAGACGATTACTACAGAAAAGGAGTCGCTTCATACTGATTGAACTACTACCACTCAGGTGAACACTCCAGGCTATTACTAAAGAAAAGGAGTTGGTCCATACTAATTGAACTAATACCTCTCAGGTGAACTCTCCAGACTATTACTATTGAGCCGGCCAAAAGGAAGGAGGATTTCTGTAAGGATTCCAACTTCTTTTCAGAAGGATCTTTAAACACTTGTACATTATCCACCGGACATGTCAGGCTTTTATTTACACAAGAAATAGCCGCATCTACCGCAGGCAGGCTCCATTTCTTTAAAAAAAAATTCCCCCATAGGATAAAGAATGTTAAACCTTTTTGGAGGTGAGAAACGCTTATCTGGATGTTGCCAGTTTGCGTATATTAGATCCTCTAGTAACGGATGAACCGGGAAGGAGCATGCACCTTGCAGGGATCTTAATGACCCTAGGGAGGAGACAGGTAATTCCGTTACCTCCGCAGAGGTTAAGTTAAATGCACTGCTCCTGCATAGCATTGTACATGTGACCTTAAAATCTGGCTCCTCATCCTCTGCTGATGTAGCCTCCTCCTCCTCATCCTCCTCCCTCAGGTACTTCTGAAGGGAGGTCCAATACTGGAAGAGACCTGCTTCGCTTATTGTCCTTTTTAGAGGACTTAGCGATTAAGGTAGCAATTTTTTCCTCCAGATTATTTAGGGCAGCTGATAAAGTGTCCTCAGTGACATATACAGGCCCAGGCTTCACTGGGGAAGCCGCCATACCTGACAGAGGTAATGGCTCATCCTGTACAGGTGCATTTGGCAACAAAGGAGAGGAAGGTACCGAGTCAGCACAGCTAGAGCCTCCTGTCTCAGGCGGCGGTGCTTTCTTATCTCTTTTTGTCCGCATTACTTCCCCTGGAAGGCTTGTTTAGACAAAATACAAGGTACCTAAATGCATATACTACCGTGTTCAGTTTAGCAAATACATTAAGTATGCAACTTTTAACACATAACTATGCATAACATGGATGTCTTCTAGGAAGTACCCAGTCCAACCACATGGAGTCTTACGTCCCTGTATAGCTGCTGTGTTTCTCTGCCAGGAATAAGAGAACTAACGAGCTTGCTTGCTGCTGCAGTGCTTCTCACACTGACAGTCTTTTAAATCTTGGCGCCGTTTCTGTGCCTGCGCGCGCCACGTGCCCGCGCACGCCTTCGCCCCCCCCCCCTCCGATAAAGCGCGCTCCCGCGCACGCGCGCGTCCTTTAGCGCTATGGTGGTGGCCATAGTGAGAGAGGACTCTCATCCGCCCCTGTTCCCACTTACCTGCATCTGCAGGTGTCTGTGTCGGCCACCGAAAGGAGGAGCGGGGTCCCAAGCAAGCTCAGCAGCGGAGGTGACGAGCAGTGTACTTCGCCGAAGCCGACACTGAACAGAGTGAGGTGAGTATATTCAGCTCTTTACTCCCCCCAGTGGTGGAAAAAAGAAGACATCCACTTCTTGAAAAAAAGGTCCCAACCTAGTTATGGACCTTCTAATCTCACCTTATCCACGCCGCAGGTTTTTCTGCTGAAAGTTTTCAGACAGATACCAAACTTCACCCTTCACGGTGGGCTATGTGTGCCAACCTTCAGGGATATGGGTTCCTATTTAAAGGATACCTCTCCCCTGGGCCTTGTACAAGACTCTTACCAGGACTTTATAGCGAAATAGCGAAAGTGCTGGATCTTAGAGCCCAGTCCTCCGAAGAGAGACATTACAGGCGACGCCTCATGGATGAGGCCCGGATCCCATCCAGATTCGGCTTATTTGTAGGCGTCTTGGATGGATCTGAAAGCATATCTCTTTTACCCCCAGAGGGTCTCTTTGGTAGAGCTTTCCTTTAGCACCTCCTAACGCGTCCAACACCTTTCGACACTGGCGAAAAAACGGAGGTACTTCCCTGATGGGAGGGGTTATATGGAGGAGAACTGTCTTCCATTGGTTGTGCCAGTGTCCAATCACCGCTGGTGACCCTTAACCCATTATGTAATGACTAGCTCTGTGTCCCGTGGTGTACGATAAAGAAAAGAAGTTGCTTTATCCTGATTGTACTACTACCTCTCAGGTGAACACTCCAGGCTTTAACTACAGAAAAGGAATCGCTTCATCCTGATTGAACTAATACCTCTCAAGTGAACACTCCAGACTATTACTACAGAAAAAGAGTCTCTTCATCTTGATTGAACTACTACCTCTAAGGTGAACACTCCAGACTATTACTACAGAAAAGGAGTCGCTTCACCCTGATTGAACTAATACCTCTAAGGTGAACACTCCAGACTATTACTACAGAAACGGAGTCGCTTCACCCTGATTGAACTAATACCTCTCAGGTGAACACTCCAGGCTATTACTACAGAAAAGGAATCGCTTCATCCTGATTGAACTAATACCTCTCAGGTGAACACTCTAGGCTATTACTACAGAAAAGGAAATCGCTTCATCCTGATTGAACTAATACCTCTCTGGTGAACACTCCAGGCTATTACTACAGAAAAGGAGTAGCTTTATGCTGATTGAACTAATTCCTCTCAGGTGAACACTCCAGACTATTACTGAAGAAAAAGAGTCCCTTCATCCTGATTGAACTACTACCTCTCAAGTGAACACTCCAGGCTATTACTACAGAAAAGGAGTTGCTGCATCCTGATTGAACTAATACCTCTCAGGTGAACACTCCAGGCTATTACTACAGAAAAGGAGTCGCTTCACCCTGATTGATCTAATACCTCTCAGGTGAACACTCCAGGCTATTGCTACAGAAAAGGAGTCGCTTCACCCTGATTGATCTAATACCTCTCAGGTGAACACTCCAGGCTATTACTACAGAAAAGGAGTCGCTTCACCCTGATTGAACTAATACCTCTAAGGTGAACACTCCAGACTATTACTACAGAAACTGAGTCGCTTCACCCTGATTGAACTAATACCTCTCAGGTGAACACTCCAGGCTATTACTACAGAAAAGGAATCGCTTCATCCTGATTGAACTAATACCTCTCAGGTGAACACTCCAGGCTATTACTACAGAAAAGGAGTCGCTTTATGCTGATTGAACTAATTCCTCTCAGGTGAACACTCCAGACTATTACTAAAGAAAAAGAGTCCCTTCATCCTGATTAAACTACTACCTCTCAAGTGAACACTCCAGGCTATTACTACAGAAAAGGAGTTGCTTCATCCTGATTGAACTAATACCTCTCAGGTGAACACTCCAGGCTATTACTACAGAAAAGGAGTCGCTTCACCCTGATTGAACTAATACCTCTCAGGTGAACACTCCAGGCTATTACTACAGAAAAGGAGTCGCTTCACCCTGATTGAATTAATACCTCTCATGTGAACACTCCAGGCTAATACTACAGAAAAGGAGTTGCTTCATACTGATTGAACTAATACATCTCAGGTGAACACTCCAGACTATTACTACAGAAAAGGAGTCCCTTCATCGTGATTGAACTACTACCACGCAGGTGAAAACTCCAGGCAATTACTACAGAAAAGGAGTCGCTTCATACTGATTGAACTACTACCTCTCAGGTGAACACTCCAGACTATTACTACAGAAACGGAGTCGCTTCACCCTGATTGAACTAATACCTCTCAGGTGAACACTCCAGGATATTACTACAGAAAAGGAATCACTTCATCCTGATTGAACTAATACCTCTCAGGTGAACACTCCAGGCTATTACTACAGAAAAGGAGTCGCTTCACCCTGATTGATCTAATACCTCTCAGGTGAACACTCCAGGCTATTGCTACAGAAAAGGAGTCGCTTCACCCTGATTGATCTAATACCTCTCAGGTGAACACTCCAGGCTATTACTACAGAAAAGGAGTCGCTTCACCCTGATTGAACTAATACCTCTAAGGTGAACACTCCAGACTATTACTACAGAAACTGAGTCGCTTCACCCTGATTGAACTAATACCTCTCAGGTGAACACTCCAGGCTATTACTACAGAAAAGGAATCGCTTCATCCTGATTGAACTAATACCTCTCAGGTGAACACTCCAGGCTATTACTACAGAAAAGGAGTCGCTTTATGCTGATTGAACTAATTCCTCTCAGGTGAACACTCCAGACTATTACTAAAGAAAAAGAGTCCCTTCATCCTGATTAAACTACTACCTCTCAAGTGAACACTCCAGGCTATTACTACAGAAAAGGAGTTGCTTCATCCTGATTGAACTAATACCTCTCAGGTGAACACTCCAGGCTATTACTACAGAAAAGGAGTCGCTTCACCCTGATTGAACTAATACCTCTCAGGTGAACACTCCAGGCTATTACTACAGAAAAGGAGTCGCTTCACCCTGATTGAATTAATACCTCTCATGTGAACACTCCAGGCTAATACTACAGAAAAGGAGTTGCTTCATACTGATTGAACTAATACATCTCAGGTGAACACTCCAGACTATTACTACAGAAAAGGAGTCCCTTCATCGTGATTGAACTACTACCACGCAGGTGAAAACTCCAGGCAATTACTACAGAAAAGGAGTCGCTTCATACTGATTGAACTACTACCTCTCAGGTGAACACTCCAGACTATTACTACAGAAACGGAGTCGCTTCACCCTGATTGAACTAATACCTCTCAGGTGAACACTCCAGGATATTACTACAGAAAAGGAATCACTTCATCCTGATTGAACTAATACCTCTCAGGTGAACACTCCAGGCTATTACTACAGAAAAGGAGTCGCTTTATGCTGATTGAACTAATTCCTCTCAGGTGAACACTCCAGACTATTACTAAAGAAAAAGAGTCCCTTCATCCTGATTGAACTACTACCTCTCAAGTGAACACTCCAGGCTATTACTACAGAAAAGGAGTTGCTTCATCCTGATTGAACTAATACCTCTCAGGTGAACACTCCAGGCTATTACTAAAGAAAAGGAGTTGCTTTATACTAATTGAACTAATACCTCTCAGGTGAACACTCCAGACTATTACTACAGAAAAAGAGTCTCTTCATCCTGATTAAACTACTACCTCTCAGGTGAACACTACAGACTATTACTACAGAAAAGGAGTTGCTTCATCCTGATTGAACTAATACCTCTCAGGTGAACACTCCAGGCTATTACTACAGAAAAGGAGTCGCTTCACCCTGATTGAACTAATACCTCTCAGGTGAACACTCCAGGCTATTACTACAGAAAAGGAGTCGCTTCACCCTGATTGAATTAATACCTCTCATGTGAACACTCCAGGCTAATACTACAGAAAAGGAGTTGCTTCATACTGATTGAACTAATACATCTCAGGTGAACACTCCAGACTATTACTACAGAAAAAGAGTCTCTTCATCCTGATTAAACTACTACCTCTCAGGTGAACACTCCAGACTATTACTACAGAAAAGGAGTCGCTTCACCGTGATTAAACTACTACCATGCAGGTGAAAACTCCAGGCAATTACTACAGAAAAGGAGTCGCTTCATACTGATTGAACTACTACCTCTCAGGTGAACACTCCAGACTATTACTACAGAAAAGGAGTCGCTTCACCCTGATTGAACTAATACCTCTAAGGTGAACACTCCAGACTATTACTACAGAAACAGAGTCGCTTCACCCTGATTGAACTAATACCTCTCAGGTGAACACTCCAGGATATTACTACAGAAAAGGAATCGCTTCATCCTGATTGAACTAATACCTCTCAGGTGAACACTCCAGGCTATTACTACAGAAAAGGAGTCGCTTTATGCTGATTGAACTAATTCCTCTCAGGTGAACACTCCAGACTATTACTAAAGAAAAAGAGTCCCTTCATCCTGATTGAACTACTACCTCTCAAGTGAACACTCCAGGCTATTACTACAGAAAAGGAGTTGCTTCATCCTGATTGAACTAATACCTCTCAGGTGAACACTCCAGGCTATTACTAAAGAAAAGGAGTTGCTTTATACTAATTGAACTAATACCTCTCAGGTGAACACTCCAGACTATTACTACAGAAAAAGAGTCTCTTCATCCTGATTAAACTACTACCTCACAGGTGAACACTCCAGACTATTACTACAGAAAATAAGTTGCTTCATCCTGATTGAACTACTACCATGCAGGTGAAAACTCCAGGCAATTACTACAGAAAAGGAGTCGCTTCATACTGATTGAACTACTACCTCTCAGGTGAACACTCCAGCCTATTACTACAGAAAAGGAGTCGCTTCACCCTGATTGAACTAATACCTCTCAGGTGAATACTCCAGGCTCTTACTACAGAAAAGGAGTCGCTTCACCCTGATTGAACTAATACCTCTCAGGTGAACACTCCAGGCTATTACTACAGAAAAGGAATCGCTTCATCCTGATTGAACTAATACCTCTCAGGTGAACACTCCAGGCTATTACTACAGAAAAGGAGTAGCTTTATGCTGATTGAACTAATTCCTCTCAGGTGAACACTCCAGACTATTACTGAAGAAAAAGAGTCCCTTCATCCTGATTGAACTACTACCTCTCTAGTGAACACTCCAGGCTATTACTACAGAAAAGGAGTTGCTTCATCCTGATTGAACTAATACCTCTCAGGTGAACACTCCAGGCTATTACTACAGAAAAGGAGTCGCTTCACCCTGATTGATCTAATACCTCTCAGGTGAACACTCCAGGCTATTACTACAGAAAAGGAGTCGCTTCACCCTGATTGATCTAATACCTCTCAGGTGAACACTCCAGGCTATTACTACAGAAAAGGAGTCGCTTCACCCTGATTGAACTAATACCTCTAAGGTGAACACTCCAGACTATTACTACAGAAACTGAGTTGCTTCACCCTGATTGAACTAATACCTCTCAGGTGAACACTCCAGGCTATTACTACAGAAAAGGAATCGCTTCATCCTGATTGAACTAATACCTCTCAGGTGAACACTCCAGGCTATTACTACAGAAAAGGAGTCGCTTTATGCTGATTGAACTAATTCCTCTCAGGTGAACACTCCAGACTATTACTAAAGAAAAAGAGTCCCTTCATCCTGATTAAACTACTACCTCTCAAGTGAACTCTCCAGGCTATTACTACAGAAAAGGAGTCGCTTCATCGTGATTGAACTACTACCACGCAGGTGAAAACTCCAGGCAATTACTACAGAAAAGGAGTCGCTTCATACTGATTGAACTACTACCTCTCAGGTGAACACTCCAGGCTATTACTACAGAAAAGAAGTCGCTTCATCCTGATTGAACTAATACCTCTCAGGTGAACACTCCAGACTATTACTACAGAAAAGGAGTCGCTTCATCCTGATTGAACTACTACCACTCAGGTGAACACTCCAGACTATTGCTACAGAAAAAGAGTCTCTTCATCCTGATTAAACTACTACCTCTCAGGTGAACACTCCAGACTATTACTACAGAAAAGGAGTTGCTTCATACTGATTGAACTAATACCTCTCAGGTGAACACTCCATACTATTACTACAGAAAAAGAGTCTCTTCATCCTGATTAAACTACTACCTCTCAGGTGAACACTCCAGACTATTACTACAGAAATGAAGTTGCTTCCTCCTGATTAAACTACTACCTCTCAGGTGAACACTCCAGGCTATTACTACAGAAAAGGAGTCGCTTCATCCTGATTGAATTAAAACCTCTCAGGTGAACACTTCAGACAATTACTACAGAAAAGGAGTTGCTTCATCCTTATTGAACTAATACCTCTCAGGTGAACACTCCAGGCTATTACTACAGAAAAGGAGTCGCTTTATGCTAATTGAACTAATTCCTCTCAGGTGAACACTCCAGACTATTACTAAAGAAAAAGAGTCCCTTCATCCTGATTGAACTACTACCTCTCAAGTGAACACTCCAGGCTATTACTACAGAAAAGGAGTTGCTTCATCCTGATTGAACTAATACCTCTCAGGTGAACACTCCAGGCTATTACTACAGAAAAGGAGTCGCTTCACCCTGATTGAACTAATACCTCTCAGATGAACACTCCAGGCTATTACTACAGAAAAGGAGTCGCTTCACCCTGGTTGAATTAATACCTCTCAGGTGAACACTCAAGACGATTACTACAGAAAATGAGTCGCTTCATCGTGATTGAACTACTACCACGCAGGTGAACACTCCAGACTATTACTACAGAAAAGGAGTCGCTTCATCGTGATTGAACTACTACCATGCAGGTGAAAACTCCAGGCAATTACTACAGAAAAGGAGTCGCTTCATACTGATTGAACTACTACCTCTCAGGTGAACACTCCAGACTATTACTACAGAAAAGGAGTCGCTTCACCCTGATTGAACTAATACCTCTAAGGTGAACACTCCAGACTATTACTACAGAAACAGAGTCGCTTCACCCTGATTGAACTAATACCTCTCAGGTGAACACTCCAGGATATTACTACAGAAAAGGAATCGCTTCATCCTGATTGAACTAATAACTCTCAGGTGAACACTCCAGGCTATTACTACAGAAAAGGAGTCGCTTTATGCTGATTGAACTAATTCCTCTCAGGTGAACACTCCAGACTATTACTAAAGAAAAAGAGTCCCTTCATCCTGATTGAACTACTACCTCTCAAGTGAACACTCCAGGCTATTACTACAGAAAAGGAGTTGCTTCATCCTGATTGAACTAATACCTCTCAGGTGAACACTCCAGGCTATTACTAAAGAAACAGAGTCGCTTCACCCTGATTGAACTAATACCTCTCAGGTGAACACTCCAGGATATTACTACAGAAAAGGAATCGCTTCATCCTGATTGAACTAATACCTCTCAGGTGAACACTCCAGGCTATTACTACAGAAAAGGAGTCGCTTTATGCTGATTGAACTAATTCCTCTCAGGTGAACACTCCAGACTATTACTAAAGAAAAAGAGTCCCTTCATCCTGATTGAACTACTACCTCTCAAGTGAACACTCCAGGCTATTACTACAGAAAAGGAGTTGCTTCATCCTGATTGAACTAATACCTCTCAGGTGAACACTCCAGGCTATTACTAAAGAAAAGGAGTTGCTTTATACTAATTGAACTAATACCTCTCAGGTGAACACTCCAGACTATTACTACAGAAAAAGAGTCTCTTCATCCTGATTAAACTACTACCTCTCAGGTGAACACTCCAGACTATTACTACAGAAAAGAAGTTGCTTCATCCTGATTGAACTACTACCATGCAGGTGAAAACTCCAGGCAATTACTACAGAAAAGGAGTCGCTTCATACTGATTGAACTACTACCTCTCAGGTGAACACTCCAGACTATTACTACAGAAAAGGAGTCGCTTCACCCTGATTGAACTAATACCTCTCAGGTGAACACTCCAGGCTATTACTACAGAAAAGGAATCGCTTCATCCTGATTGAACTAATACCTCTCAGGTGAACACTCCAGGCTATTACTACAGAAAAGGAGTAGCTTTATGCTGATTGAACTAATTCCTCTCAGGTGAACACTCCAGACTATTACTGAAGAAAAAGAGTCCCTTCATCCTGATTGAACTACTACCTCTCTAGTGAACACTCCAGGCTATTACTACAGAAAAGGAGTTGCTTCATCCTGATTGAACTAATACCTCTCAGGTGAACACTCCAGGCTATTACTACAGAAAAGGAGTCGCTTCACCCTGATTGATCTAATACCTCTCAGGTGAACACTCCAGGCTATTACTACAGAAAAGGAGTCGCTTCACCCTGATTGAACTAATACCTCTAAGGTGAACACTCCAGACTATTACTACAGAAAAGGAGTCGCTTCACCCTGATTGAACTAATACCTCTAAGGTGAACACTCCAGACTATTACTACAGAAACGGAGTCGCTTCACCCTGATTGAACTAATACCTCTCAGGTGAACACTCCAGGCTATTACTACAGAAAAGGAATCGCTTCATCCTGATTGAACTAATACCTCTCAGGTGAACACTCCAGGCTATTACTACAGAAAAGGAGTCGCTTTATGCTGATTGAACTAATTCCTCTCAGGTGAACACTCCAGACTATTACTAAAGAAAAAGAGTCCCTTCATCCTGATTAAACTACTACCTCTCAAGTGAACTCTCCAGGCTATTACTACAGAAAAGGAGTTGCTTCATCCTGATTGAACTAATACCTCTCAGGTGAACACTCCAGGCTATTACTACAGAAAAGGAGTCGCTTCACCCTGATTGAATTAATACCTCGCATGTGAACACTCCAGGCTAATACTACAGAAAAGGAGTTGCTTCATACTGATTGAACTAATACATCTCAGGTGAACACTCCAGACTATTACTACTTAAAAAGAGTCTCTTCATCCTGATTAAACTACTACCTCTCAGGTGAACACTCCAGACTATTACTACAGAAAAGGAGTCGCTTCATCGTGATTGAACTACTACCACGCAGGTGAAAACTCCAGGCAATTACTACAGAAAAGGAGTCGCTTCATACTGATTGAACTACTACCTCTCAGGTGAACACTCCAGGCTATTACTACAGAAAAGAAGTCGCTTCATCCTGATTGAACTAATACCTCTCAGGTGAACACTCCAGACTATTACTACAGAAAAGGAGTCGCTTCATCCTGATTGAACTACTACCACTCAGGTGAACACTCCAGACTATTACTACAGAAAAAGAGTCTCTTCATCCTGATTAAACTACTACCTCTCAGGTGAACACTCCAGACTATTACTACAGAAAAGGAGTTGCTTCATACTGATTGAACTAATACCTCTCAGGTGAACACTCCATACTATTACTACAGAAAAAGAGTCTCTTCATCCTGATTAAACTACTACCTCTCAGGTGAACACTCCAGACTATTACTACAGAAATTAAGTTGCTTCCTCCTGATTAAACTACTACCTCTCAGGTGAACACTCCAGGCTATTACTACAGAAAAGGAGTCGCTTCATCCTGATTGAATTAAAACCTCTCAGGTGAACACTTCAGACAATTACTACAGAAAAGGAGTTGCTTCATCCTTATTGAACTAATACCTCTCAGGTGAACACTCCAGGCTATTACTACAGAAAAGGAGTCGCTTTATACTGATTGAACTAATTCCTCTCAGGTGAACACTCCAGACTATTACTAAAGAAAAAGAGTCCCTTCATCCTGATTGAACTACTACCTCTCAAGTGAACACTCCAGGCTATTACTACAGAAAAGGAGTTGCTTCATCCTGATTGAACTAATACCTCTCAGGTGAACACTCCAGGCTATTACTACAGAAAAGGAGTCGCTTCACCCTGATTGAACTAATACCTCTCAGATGAACACTCCAGGCTATTACTACAGAAAAGGAGTCGCTTCACCCTGGTTGAATTAATACCTCTCAGGTGAACACTCAAGACGATTACTACAGAAAATGAGTCGCTTCATCGTGATTGAACTACTACCACGCAGGTGAACACTCCAGGCACTGACTACAGAAAAGGAGTCGCTTCATACTGATTGAACTTCTACCACTCAGGTGAACACTCCAGGCTATTACTACAGAAAGGGAGTTGCTTCATACTGATTGAACTAATACCTCTCAGGTGAAGACTCCAGACTATTACTACAGAAAAAGAGTCTCTTCATCCTGATTAAACTACTGCCTCTCAGGTGAACACTCCAGACTATTACTACAGAAAAGAAGTCGCTTCATCCTGATTAAACTACTACCTCTCAGGTGAACACTACAGGCTTTAAGTACAGAAAAGGAGTCCCTTCATCCTGATTGAACTACTACCTCTCAAGTAAACACTCCAGGCTATTACTACAGAAAAGGAGTTGCTTCATCCTGATTGAACTAATACCTCTCAGGTGAACACTCCAGGCTATTACTACAGAAAAGGAGTCGCTTCACCCTGATTGAACTAATACCTCTCAGGTGAACACTCCAGGCTATTACTACAGAAAAGGAGTCGCTTCACCCTGATTGAATTAATAGCTCTCAGGTGAACACTCCAGACGATTACTACAGAAAAGGAGTCGCTTCATTGTGATTGAACTACTACCACGCAGGTGAAAACTCCAGGCAATTACTACAGAAAAGGAGTCGCTTCATACTGATTGAACTACTACCTCTCAGGTGAACACTCCAGGCTATTACTACAGAAAAGGAGTGGCTTCATCCTGATTGAATTAATACCTCTCAGGTGAACACTCCAGACTATTACTACAGAAAAAGAGTCTCTTCATCTTGATTGAACTACTACCTCTAAGGTGAACACTCCAGACTATTACTACAGAAAAGGAGTCGCTTCACCCTGATTGAACTAATACCTCTCAGGTTAACACTCCAGGCTATTACTACAGAAAAGAAGTCGCTTCATCCTAAATGAAATAATACCTCTCAGGTGAACACTCCAGACTATTACTTCAAAAAAGGAGTCACTTCATCCTGATTGAACTACTACCACTCAGGTAAACACTCCAGGCTATTACTACAGAAAAGGAGTCGCTTCATCCTGATTGAATTAATACCCCTCAGGTGAACACTCCAGACGATTACTACAGAAAAGGAGTTGCTTCATCCTGATTGAACTAATACCTCTCAGGTAAACACTCCAGACTATTACTAACGAAAAAAGTCCCTTCAACCTGATTGAACTACTACCTCTCAAGTGATTACTCCAGGCTATTACTACAGAAAAGGAGTTGCTTCATCCTGATTGAACTAATACCTCTCAGGTGAACACTCCAGTCTATTACTACAGAAAAGGAGTCGCTTCACCCTGATTGAATTAATAGCTCTCAGGTGAACACTCCAGACGATTACTACAGAAAAGGAGTCGCTTCATCGTGATTGAACTACTACCACGCAGGTGAACACTCCAGGCAATTACTACAGAAAAGGAGTCGCTTCATACTGATTGAACTACTACCATTCAGGTGAACACTCCAGGCTATTACTAAAGAAAAGGAGTTGCTTCATACTGATTGAACTAATACCTCTCAGGTGAACACTCCAGACTATTACTACAGAAAAAGAGTCTCTTCATCCTGATTAAACTACTACCTCTCAGATGAACACTCCAGACTATTACTACAGAAAAGAAGTTGCTTCATCCTGATTGAACTACTACCTCTCAGGTGAACACTCCAGGCTTTAACTACAGAAAAGGAGTCGCTTCATCCTGATGGAACTAATACCTCTCAGGTGAACACTTCAGACTATTACTACAGAAAAAGAGTCTCTTCATCTTGATTGAACTACTTCCTCTGAGGTGAATACTCCAGACTATTACTACAGAAAAGGAGTCGCTTCATACTGATTGAACTACTACCTCTCAGGTGAACACTCCAGGCTATTACTTCAGAAAAGGAGTCGCTTCATCCTGGTTGAATTAATACCTCTCAGGTGAACACTCCAGACTATTACTACAGAAAAAGAGTCTCTTCATCTTGATTGAACTACTACCTCTAAGGTGAACACTCCAGACTATTACTACAGAAAAGGAGTCGCTTCACCCTGATTGAACTAATACCTCTCAGGTTAACACTCCAGGCTATTACTACAGAAAAGAAGTCGCTTCATCCTAAATGAAATAATACCTCTCAGGTGAACACTCCAGACTATTACTTCAAAAAAGGAGTCACTTCATCCTGATTGAACTACTACCACTCAGGTGAACACTCCAGGCTATTACTACAGAAAAGGAGTCACTTCATCCTGATTGAATTAATACCCCTCAGGTGAACACTCCAGACGATTACTACAGAAAAGGAGTTGCTTCATCCTGATTGAACTAATACCTCTCAGGTTAACACTCCAGGCTATTACTACAGAAAAGAAGTCGCTTCATCCTAAATGAAATAATACCTCTCAGGTGAACACTCCAGACTATTACTTCAAAAAAGGAGTCACTTCATCCTGATTGAACTACTACCACTCAGGTGAACACTCCAGGCTATTACTACAGAAAAGGAGTCGCTTCATCCTGATTGAATTAATACCCCTCAGGTGAACACTCCAGACGATTACTACAGAAAAGGAGTCGCTTCATCCTGATTGAACTAATACCTCTCAGGTAAACACTCCAGACTATTACTACAGAAAAGGAGTCGCTTTATGCAGATTGAACTAATTCCTCTCAGGTGAACACTCCAGACTATTACTAAAGAAAAAAAGTCCCTTCATCCTGATTGAACTACTACCTCTCAAGTGAACACTCCAGGCTATTACTACAGAAAAGGAGTCGCTTCACCCTGATTGAATTAATAGCTCTCAGGTGAACACTCCAGACGATTACTACAGAAAAGGAGTCGCTTCATCGTGATTGAACTACTACCACACAGGTGAACACTCCAGGCAATTACTACAGAAAAGGAGTCGCTTCATACTGATTGAACTACTACCATTCAGGTGAACACTCCAGGCTATTACTAAAGAAAAGGAGTTGCTTCATACTGATTGAACTAATACCTCTCAGGTGAACACTCCAGACTATTACTACAGAAAAAGAGTCTCTTCATCCTGATTAAACTACTACCTCTCAGGTGAACACTCCAGACTATTACTACAGAAAATAAGTTTCTTCATCCTGATTGAACTACTACCTCTCAGGTGAACACTCCAGGCTTTAACTACAGAAAAGGAGTCGCTTCATCCTGATGGAACTAATACCTCTCAGGTGAACTCTTCAGACTATTACTACAGAAAAAGAGTCTCTTCATCTTGATTGAACTACTTCCTCTGAGGTGAATACTCCAGGCTATTACTACAGAAAAGGATTCGCTTCACCCTGATTGAACTAATACCTCTGTAACGGGTCCCCAAATATCAAGGGGATTAACGCCGTTTACGATGTTCCCTCTTCTAGACACACATCCACTCGCTATCAATATCCACAGCCAAACGACCCTTTCCCATAGGAACCGATCCCCCTAGAAGGACGAGACGCACTCTGTCTTCTTCTGTAATAGGAATGACTTTATTATTGAGAAACATTGTAACTTTATACATAATTCAATACACATGATTTAACATGAACAAGGGCCCAGCTCCACCCACACATCACAAGACTCAACACCTCATCGTGACGTCTGCTAGGCTTCAAAAGACCCCACACAATAGAATATAACGATCCCCAATATACATCTTCTCACAAAGTGTTTGGCAGACAGTCTGTCTGGCACTTTACAATACACACAAGGACAGACTTAATCTCTATTCACACCAGACCTTCCCCAGTCATAATGAACAATAGAATGCAAAACACCTTAATTCCTCACAGCAATGATTACATAACCCCCACATACAGTATACATCCAATCTATATACCAGTGTTTCTCAACTCCAGTCCTCAAGGCGCCCCAACAGGTCATGTTTTCAGGATTTCCCTCAGATGAAACGGCTGTGGTAATTACTAAGGCAGTGAAATTGATCAAATCACCCGTGCAAAGTAATGGAGAGCCTGAAAACATGACCTGTTGGGGCGCCTTGAGGACTGGAGTTGAGAAACACTGCTATATACAATGTATATACAGCCTTGAATATGGCTATCACAGACCATATCGGGGGTTTCTTTTATTCACCCTGTGTCCAAAGTGACCCCACTGTCACACATCTCCCCTTTCGGCAGGGGACTAACAGAGGAGGGGACCCCAGACGGGTTGACTCCGCAGTTAGTCCATGGGTCCATTCTTCCAATGCTGGTATCCACCCAGTACCACAAATGAATTGCTCCAAACAGAGCATTACTTACCCAGCCAAACTCTGCCTCTCTCAGAGAACATACCCGCCGCTGGGGAGAAGACAGGGTGACTGGGCTCAGTCCGTCATGCTGTTGGGGATCTGGGTCGACTGCCCGGCATCCCTGGGGTATACAAGTGGAGACTGAAGTCCCATCCACTTGTGGTAGGTGGAAATCCCCCAGTGCTTGCAAAGCAAGGCTGACATCCTCCTGTCTCAGTGTCACACCATTTTCTGGGGTTGTGTCAGTGAGGACTGAAGTCCCATCTACAACCACAGGAACTCCCTCTTCTGTTAGTTGAGAGCAGAGGCCCGTGGCACTCGGCTCTGTTGCCAGCTCTTCTGCTGGGTTACTGTGAGTGGAGACCGCAGTCCCATCCACCGATATCCGCTCAAGTGGCAGTTGTGTGTAGCCGCCAGTAGCATTCTGCCCTGCTGCCAGTGATTCAGCTGGGGGTAAAAGCTTTACCACCTCAGCTTGTTGCTGGAGAGAGGGGCCAACTGCCCCGGCTCCATGAAACTCCACAGTTGTTTCCGGTGCTGGGCAGAGGTTGCCATCACTCTGCCCTGTGGCCAGCACTTCTGCTGGGGACTCCACACCATCTGCTCTGGTTAACTGTTGGGGGGGAAATGGCCTGCTTCTCCTCCCTGCATCTCTGAAATCCACTGAGAAAGGGGAACCATCACCTTCTCAACTCGGGCCTCCATAACTGCCACGGGTGTAGAGCAAGGGTCTGCAGTACTTTGTCCTGCTGTCAGTACTTGAGCGGGCGATGCATAATCCATAACATCCTCTGAACAGTCCATTAACTCCATACCTTCTGTAATCTGTGGCTGGGGAGATGAGCCAACCGCCCTAGCTCCCTGGAACTCCATATCATCCACTTCGGCTTCAAGGGTGGCAATCTTCAGATTTTCCACTGCCGATTCTTCAGCCAGGATTTCATAGTTGTCAACTGGTATTTCCTGATAGTCCCAGGCAAAGGGAGCCCCACCCTGCTGCTGAGCAGAGTCTAGCAGCTGTTTGTAGGCAATCTCCAGCTCCCATTCCTGAACGGCCAGAAACTCCAAATCTTCCTGTGCCCAGTGCCCTTCCGAGACATTCAGTCTTTGTTCTCTGTGCTCCATTATTTCCTCCAAACGCCACTCCAGATCACTCCCAAAGTCAGGGTCACTGGACAGCCTCCAATACAACAATCCCAGACCATTATATTCAAAGCCTTCCGTGGGGCTGTCATCCGCTGACCATGGGCACTCTTGGGCTACATACCACCGGAGGGCTCTGTAGCTCTCGTCCAACCGCATCTCTGCCCGGATCAGCCTGCTTAACTCAGTTGTCCACTCCTGCTTTGATTGTTCCCCCAATAACGGCATTCGTACATCATACTGCGACCAGTACCTTACATAGATGGAGGGGAGAACCTTTCCCTGGTGTTGCTGCTCGAGAGCTAGCGCTTTCTTCCAGAGTTCGCAGCGGATCGAATCAGACCATCCCAGCAGGACCTCCTCTGATACTGGTCCTCTATGCTGTATCTGCATCTCTTGTAACCTCCTTCTGAATTCCTCTTCCATGGCGGCTGGTATCTGTACCTCTCCTCTCCTTGCAGTTGGTGCTGCTGTGACTTCTGCTGCTGCAGCACCTTTTTGATGTAGCCAATTTGCATCCACAGCTGCTATAACTAGGTCTATGATCTCCGCTGGAGGGTTAGGACCATACTGTGCCAGTCTTAGTTTAACAGCCCGATCAAAACATGCATCTTCGGGTGTCCTGTCTGTTACGCTGGGCCTTTCGGTTCCATCCATTTTGACAAGTTCTCTGATAATGTCCCTCTTCTTACGGTTGTTGGCCGGTCTTCCCCGGTTCTCCAGTAAGTCTTTGAGGGTGCAGAGCTTTAGCCGTTCATACTGTGCTTCCATTGTCCTGTGTCCTCTTGTAGCTGTCCTTCTGGCTGTGGGAATCAATCCCACTGCTTGCCAACAATGTAACGGGTCCCCAAATATCAAGGGGATTAACGCCGTTTACGATGTTCCCTCTCCTAGACACACATCCACTCGCTATCAATATCCACAGCCAAACGACCCTTTCCCATAGGAACCGATCCCCCTAGAAGGACGAGACGCACTCTGTCTTCTTCTGTAATAGGAATGTGTCACGTACCTGGTGGAAGAGTCTGATTATGCAGAGGGAGGCCTCCCTTACACCTCTCACTCGAGGCCCCTGGTAGTGAAGACAGGAGGCGCAGGAGTGCAGAGTCGCACGAGAGCCTGGTAAAGTCGCTGGTGGTGCGCTGGACCGGAACTGGGACGGAGACTGGAATGGATCCGGAAACAGCTGACAGCCTAACAACTGGAGCTCAGGCGGGTGCGGTCAGATGGGCTGGAAGCGTGGGTACACCAGTCCCAAGCAGGTAAGTACTGGAGCGGGATCAGGTATGAGCAGGTTCAGGCAGCTGGCAGGTCTCAGGTACAGGTAAGTACTGGAGCAGGATCAGGTATGAGCAGGTTTAGGCAGCTGGCAGGTCTTAGGTACAGGTAAGTACTGGAGCAGGATCGGGTATGAGCAGGTTTAGGCAGCTGGCAGGTCTCAGGTACAGGTAAGTACTGGAGCAGGATCAGGTATGAGCAGGTTTAGGCAGCTGGCAGGTCTCAGGTACAGGCAGGTTCGGCAACGGGCAGGCAACAAGGTAGCAGAAGGAGCAGGCAGGAACGTAGTCAACACAGGCAGGGGGTCAGGTACAGGCAGATCCGCAAGAATGGTCAAACAAGCCAGGAAGGGTCAGCTGGAGCAGGATTCAGGTAAGCAGGGGTCAGAGGTCTCAGGTAACGCTGTAGACCGAACAGCACAGAGCCCAGCCATCAGCCCCTTTAAATAGCCCCATCTGGCGCCATGAGCCGCCGCGCGCTCTCGCGCGTGCCCGCGCGCGCACCGCTATCGCGCATGCGCACATCAGCGTGTGCCGATGCGCCACTACCGCGCATGCGCGAAGATGCGCCGATATCGCCATTGACATTTCTGGTGTGCCCTTCCTGACATTGCCCCCTCCCAATGGGCAGCCTCCGGATGCCCAACCGGGCGAGCTTCAAAGGATGGGATCTCTTGAATGCCTGAATAAGTCTTTCAGCATGGACATCGTCCTCGGGTTCCCACGAATTCTCCTCTGGGCCATAACCTTTCCATTTGACGAGATACTGGATCTGATTTCTCTTTTTCCTACAGTCTAGGATTGCTTCGACTTCGAATTCCTCTGTCCCGTTAACTAATATTGGTTCGGGTGGGCCTGTATCCCGGTCAGGGAATGGATCAGGGGTTACAGGTTTTAGTAAAGCCACGTGAAAGACAGGATGTATTTTGAAGGACTCTGGCAGTTCCAGCTCGTAAGACACGTCGTTGATCCTTCTTTTTATCGGGAAGGGTCCCATAAATTTAGGGCCCAACTTCTTAGAGTTGCACATTAGTTTTAGATTTGTAGTGGATAGCCAAACCCGATCACCAGGTTCCAGTATTAATTCTCCCCGCCTCTTCTTATCAAAGGCCTGTTTGTTATATTCTTGAGCTTTAGTCATAGTTGTCTGTAGAAGTTTGTTGTTGGTATCAAAGAAATTTATGGTTTCAAGAACGGCAGGTACAGAACTCTCCGGGAAGGTACTGGTCAGAAATGATGGGTTGAATCCGTAATTGGCAAAGAATGGAGACTGTTTTGTGGCAGAGTGGATGGAGTTGTTATAAGCGAATTCCGCTAACGGAAGTAGTGCGGCCCAATCATCTTGTGAGTATGAGGAGAAGCACCGTAAGTATTGTTCCAGAGTTTGATTGGTTCTTTCCGTTTGCCCATTCGTTTGGGGGTGGTATGCGGAAGAAAATGATAACTCGATTCCCAAGGTTTCACATAAAGACCTCCAAAACCTTGAGGTGAATTGTACCCCCCGGTCTGACACGATGTTTGCTGGAACTCCGTGAAGCCTAACAACTTCTTTCACAAAAATTTGGGCTGTTTCCGGGGCCGATGGTGTGCCTTTCATGGGTAGGAAGTGGGCCATTTTGGATAATCGGTCCACCACCACAAAGATGGTGGAGAACCCGTCAGATGGAGGAAGTTCCACGATAAAATCGATCGAGATATTCTTCCAGGGTCTCTTCGGGACTGATAGCGGCTTCAACAAGCCCCATGCTTTGGTTTTGCTGTTCTTATTTCGTGTGCAAGTGGTACAAGACTCTACATAGCCCTTGCAGTCTTTTTCCACTTGAGGCCACCAGAATGTGCGTTGCACAAGTTCAGCAGTTTTACGGACACCGAAGTGTCCGGCTAATTTGTGGTCATGACATAATCCCAAAACAGAGACACGTAGGTTTTCTGGTATGAATATTTTGTCCTTGTGCCAAAGTAGATCATCTCTGGCCTGCAACGTTATTCCCAGAGATGAAGGGGCATTTACAGAAGCCTGTTTAATTTGAGAGAGCAGGTCTCCCTGAAGTAGCAGGAAGTTCTCAGAGGACAGGATAGTGTCGGGCGGTGCGGATTCCCTGGTAACACAGAACATCCGAGAGAGTGCATCAGGTTTGGTGTTTGTAGATCCTGGCCTGTACGTGAGATGAAAAGAGAACCTGGAAAAGAAGAGTGCCCATCTAGCCTGACGTGGTTTGAGTCTCTTGGCAGTCCTCAGATACTCCAGGTTCTTATGATCCGTATAGATTAGGATCGGGTGCGCTGCTCCTTCTAAAAGGTACCTCCACTCTTCCAATGCATTTTTAATGGCCAGAAGTTCTCTATCTCCGACATCATAATTCCTTTCAGAGTTAGACAGTTTGCGGGAGAAAAAGGCGACTGGGTGTAACAAAGCCTTGGGTCCCCGCCTTTGGGATAGTACTGCTCCGACTGCCGTTTCTGACGCGTCTACTTCCAATACATAGGGCAATGTTGGGTCAGGGTGCTTCAGAACCGGTGCGGAAGTAAATAGTTTCTTCAGAGACTCGAAAGCATTTTGAGCTTCAGGAGACCACTGGAAACGGATGCCTTGTTTGGTCAGTTGTGTGATTGGTGATATGATGGCTGAAAATCCCCTGATGAATTTTCGGTAGAAGTTCGAGAACCCGACAAAGCGTTGGATGCCCTTTTTGTCCACTGGGGCTGGCCAGTCTAAGATGGCAGTGACCTTTTGTGGGTCCATCTTGACACCTTCGGTGGAGAGGATTAGTCCCAAAAAAGTAATGCTTTGTCGCTCGAACTCGCACTTCTCCGGCTTGGCGTATAGCCCGTGCTGTCGCAGTCTGCTCAATACATTTTTAACATGTCTGCGGTGGTCATCAAGGGAAGCAGAGAAAATTAAGATGTCGTCCAGATATGCTACAACGAACAGGTCTAGGAAATCGCGGAAGATCTCGTTGATAAAGTGCTGGAATGTTGCTGGGGCATTGCATAGGCCGAACGGCATCACCAGATATTCAAAATGTCCGAATCGGGAGCGAAAAGCCGTCTTCCACTCGTCTCCCTCCCGTATCCGTACCAGATTATATGCCCCTCGGAGATCCAGTTTTGTAAATATGGTTGCTGCTCCCAACCTCTGGAACAATTCGGGTACCAAGGGCAGGGGATAACGGTTCTTGACCGTAACTTTATTGAGTTCACGATAATCTATACATGGGCGAAGGGAACGATCCTTCTTCTCCACAAAGAAGATACCCGCTCCTGCTGGAGAAGTGGAGGGGCGGATGAAGCCCTTCTTTAGATTATCGTCTATATAATCTTTTAGGGCGACAAGCTCCAATTCTGACAGAGGAAAAATCCTTCCAAAAGGGACCTCAACACCCGGGATGAGATCAATCGGGCAGTCATATGGCCGATGTGGAGGGAGAGTTTCAGCTCCTTTCTTGCTAAAGACATCTAAAAAGTCATGGTATGCAACTGGTACAGATAAGCGTGTTTCAACATCAGAGTCCAAGCATAACAAGGATAGGGGATCAGAAGAGAGTTTCGGCAAGCAGTGTTGGAGGCAGTAGGAAGAGTGAAACTTAACCTCCCCTCCGACCCAGTTGATAAGAGGGTTATGTGCTTGGAGCCATGGCATGCCAAGGATTATGGGGAACAGCGGGGATGCGATGGCATCCAGGCGTAACAATTCCTTGTGACTATCGGCAATAATGACAGGCAAGGGTATAGTCTGCTGAGTCACTAGTCCGGATTTGATAGCAGACCCGTCGGCCAGATGTACTGAAAGTCCCTGGGCCCTAGGTTGCAAAGGGATTTGATGTTTTGCGATAAAAGACAAGTCCATAAAGCAGCTACAGGCACCGGAGTCTATTATAGCGGAGACAGGAATACTTCTTCCCGGAAGCTGTAATACAATGGGGAGAGCCAGGTGGGTTGGCAGGATGGGCGTGCTGGCAGAGAAGATAATTCGACCCTTGCGGATCTTGGCTGGACATGACCTCACGTAATGCCCGGGTTTCCCACAATACAGGCAGAGGTTTTCGTGTTGTCGGCGTTGACGTTCCTCAGGGGAAAGTGAGGGACGGGGCACTCCGAGTTGCCTGGGTTCAGGGACATCAGATGTGGGTGCAGCAGTGGTAGAAGATGTCAGGCTGCTGATGTTAGAGGCTCGGGCTAATTTCCAGGCTGGACAGGACGACCTCATAGGTCTCTCTGACTTCTGTCCTCGTAGTCGGTGATCACCGGTGAATCTTTCAGGCGCAGGAACCCCGGTTTCTGGAGGTAACGTGGCTATTGCTGAAGTAGCTCTTTGCGGGGCCGAGGTAGGTGAGGAAAGAGCCTGGATGCTTTCTTCCAGTCGGATATATGCATCTTGTGCGATTTCAACAGTCTGGGTGAGGTCTTTGAGGTGTAAACGGAAACCCTCCATGGAAGAGGCTCCCTGCACAGACTCTGACTTGGCTGTTCGGTACTGTCACGTACCTGGTGGAAGAGTCTGATTATGCAGAGGGAGGCCTCCCTTACACCTCTCACTCGAGGCCCCTGGTAGTGAAGACAGGAGGCGCAGGAGTGCAGAGTCGCACGAGAGCCTGGTAAAGTCGCTGGTGGTGCGCTGGACCGGAACTGGGACGGAGACTGGAATGGATCCGGAAACAGCTGACAGCCTAACAACTGGAGCTCAGGCGGGTGCGGTCAGATGGGCTGGAAGCATGGGTACACCAGTCCCAAGCAGGTAAGTACTGGAGCGGGATCAGGTATGAGCAGGTTCAGGCAGCTGGCAGGTCTCAGGTACAGGTAAGTACTGGAGCAGGATCAGGTATGAGCAGGTTTAGGCAGCTGGCAGGTCTTAGGTACAGGTAAGTACTGGAGCAGGATCGGGTATGAGCAGGTTTAGGCAGCTGGCAGGTCTCAGGTACAGGTAAGTACTGGAGCAGGATCAGGTATGAGCAGGTTTAGGCAGCTGGCAGGTCTCAGGTACAGGCAGGTTCGGCAACGGGCAGGCAACAAGGTAGCAGAAGGAGCAGGCAGGAACGTAGTCAACACAGGCCGGGGGTCAGGTACAGGCAGATCCGCAAGAATGGTCAAACAAGCCAGGAAGGGTCAGCTGGAGCAGGATTCAGGTAAGCAGGGGTCAGAGGTCTCAGGTAACGCTGTAGACCGAACAGCACAGAGCCCAGCCATCAGCCCCTTTAAATAGCCCCATCTGGCGCCATGAGCCGCCGCGCGCTCCCGCACGTTCCCGCGCGCGCACCGCTATCGCGCATGCGCACATCAGCGTGCGCCGATGCGCCACTACCGCGCATGCGTGAAGATGCGCCGATATCGCCATTGACATTTCTGGTGTGCCCTTCCTGACAGAATGACTTTATTATTGAGAAACATTGTAACTTTATACACAATTCAATACACATGATTTAACATGAACAAGGGCCCAGCTCCACCCACACATCACAAGACTCAACACCTCATCCTGACGTCTGCTAGGCTTCAAAAGACCCCACACAATAGAATATAACAATCCCCAATATACATCTTCTCACAAAGTGTTTGGCAGACAGTCTGTCTGGCACTTTACAATACACACAAGGACAGACTTAATCTCTATTCACACCAGACCTTCCCCAGTCATAATGAACAATAGAATGCAAAACGCCTTAATTCCTCAAAGCAATGATTACATAACCCCCACATACAGTATACATCCAATCTATATACAATGTATATACAGCGTTGAATATGGCTATCACAGACCATATCGGGGGTTTCTTTTATTCACCCTGTGTCCAGAGTGACCCCACTGTCACAACCTCTAAGGTGAACACTCCAGACTATTACTACAGAAAAGGAGTCGCTTCATCCTGATTGAACTAATACCTCTCAGGTGAACACTCCAGGCTATTATTACAGAAAAGGAGTTGCTTCATACTGATTGAACTAATACCTCTCAGGTGAACACTCCAGGCTATTACTACAGAAAAGGAGTCGCTTCATCCTGATTGAACTACTACCTCTCAGGTGATCACTCCAGACTATTACTACAGAAAAAGAGTCTCTTCATCCTGATTAAACTACTACCTCTCAGGTGAACACTCCAGACTATTACTACAGAAAAGGAATTGCTTCATACTGATTGAACTAATACCTCTCAGGTGAACACTCCAGACTATTACTACAGAAAAAGAGTCTCTTCATCCTGATTAAACTACTACCTCTCCGGTGAACACTCCAGGCTATTACTACAGAAAAGGAGTCGCTTCATCCTGATTGAATTAATACCTCTCAGGTATACACTCCAGACGATTACTACAGAAAAGGAGTTGCTTCATCCTTATTGAACTAATACCTCTCAGGTGAACACTCCAGGCTATTACTAAAGAAAAAGAGTCTCTTCATCTTGATTGAACTACTACCTCTAAGGTGAACACTCCAGACTATTACTACAGAAAAGGAGTCGCTTCACCCTGATTGAACTAATACCTCTCAGGTGAACACTCCAGGCTATTACTACAGAAAAGAAGTCGCTTCATCCTGATTGAACTAATACCTCTCAGGTGAACACTCCAGACTATTACTACAAAAAAGGAGTCACTTCATCCTGATTGAAATACTACCACTCAGGTGAACACTCCAGGCTATTACTACAGAAAAGGAGTCGCTTCATCCTGATTGAATTAATACCTCTCAGGTGAACACTCCAGACGATTACTACAGAAAAGGAGTTGCTTCATCCTGATTGAACTAATACCTCCAGGCTATTACTACAGAAAAGGAGTCGCTTTATGCTGATTGAACTAATTCCTCTCAGGTGAACACTCCAGACCAGGGTTTCTCAACTCCAGTCCTCAAGGCGCCCCAACAGGTCATGTTTTCAGGCTTTCCATTATTTTGCACAGGTGATGTAATCAGTTTCACTGCCTTAGTAATTACCACAGCTATTTCATCTGAGAGAAATCCTGAAAACATGACCTGTTGGTGCGCCTTGAGGACTGGAGTTGAGAAACACTGCTCCAGACTATTACTAAAGAAAAAGAGTCCCTTCATCCTGATTAAACTACTACCTCTCAAGTGAACACTCCAGGCTATTACTACAGAAAAGGAGTTGCTTCATCCTGATTGAACTAATACCTCTCAGGTGAACACTCCAGGCTATTACTACTGAAAAGGAGTCGCTTCACCCTGATTGAATTAATACCTCTCATGTGAACACTCCAGGCTAATACTACAGAAAAGGAGTTGCTTCATACTGATTGAACTAATACATCTCAGGTGAACACTCCAGACTATTACTACAGAAAAGGAGTCGCTTCATCGTGATTGAACTACTACCACGCAGGTGAAAACTCCAGGCAATTACTACAGAAAAGGAGTCGCTTCATACTGATTGAACTACTATCTCTCAGGTGAACACTCCAGGCTATTACTACAGAAAAGAAGTCGCTTCATCCTTATTGAACTAATACCTCTCAGGTGAACACTCCAGACTATTACTACAGAAAAGGAGTCGCTTCATCCTGATTAAACTACTACCTCTCAGGTGAACACTCCAGACTATTACTACAGAAAAGGAGTTGCTTCATACTGATTGAACTAATACCTCTCAGGTGAACACTCCAGACTATTACTACAGAAATGAAGTTGCTTCCTCCTGATTAAACTACTACCTCTCAGGTGAACACTCCAGGCTATTACTACAGAAAAGGAGTCGCTTCATCCTGATTGAATTAAAACCTCTCAGGTGAACACTCCAGACAATTACTACAGAAAAGGAGTTGCTTCATCCTTATTGAACTAATACCTCTCAGGTGAACACTCCAGGCTATTACTACAGAAAAGGAGTCGCTTTATGCTGATTGAACTAATTCCTCTCAGGTGAACACTCCAGACTATTACTAAAGAAAAAGAGTCCCTTCATCCTGATTGAACTACTACCTCTCAAGTGAGCACTCCAGGCTATTACTACAGAAAAGGAGTTGCTTCATCCTGATTGAACTAATACCTCTCAGGTGAACACTCCAGGCTATTACTACAGAAAAGGAGTCGCTTCACCCTGATTGAACTAATACCTCTCAGATGAACACTCCAGGCTATTACTACAGAAAAGGAGTTGCTTCACCCTGGTTGAATTAATACCTCTCAGGTGAACACTCCAGACGATTACTACAGAAAATGAGTCGCTTCATCGTGATTGAACTACTACCACGCAGGTGAACACTCCAGGCACCGACTACAGAAAAGGAGTCGCTTCATACTGATTGATCTACAACCACTCAGGTGAACACTCCAGGCTATTACTACAGAAAAGGAGTTGCTTCATACTGATTGAACTAATACCTCTCAGGTGAAGACTCCAGACTATTACTACAGAAAAAGAGTCTCTTCATCCTGATTAAACTACTGCCTCTCAGGTGAACACTCCAGACTATTACTACAGAAAAGAAGTCGCTTCATCCTGATTGAACTACTACCTCTCAGGTGAACACTACAGGCTTTAAGTACAGAAAAGGAGTCGCTTCATCGTGATTGAACTACTACCACGCAGGTGAAAACTCCAGGCAATTACTACAGAAAAGGAGTCGCTTCATACTGATTGAACTACTACCTCTCAGGTGAACACTCCAGGCTATTACTACAGAAAAGGAGTCGCTTCATCCTGATTGAATTAATACCTCTCAGGTGAACACTCCAGACTATTACTACAGAAAAAGAGTCTCTTCATCCTGATTAAACTACTACCTCTCAGGTGAACACTCCAGACTATTACTACAGAAAAGAAGTTGCTTTATCCTGATTGAACTACTACCTCTCAGGTGAACACTCCAGGCTTTAACTACAGAAAAGGAGTCGCTTCATCCTGATGGAACTAATACCTCTCAGGTGAACACTTCAGACTATTACTACAGAAAAAGAGTCTCTTCATCTTGATTGAACTAATCCTCTGAGGTGAATACTCCAGACTATTACTACAGAAAAGGAGTCGCTTCATACTGATTGAACTACTACCTCTCAGGTGAACACTCCAGGCTATTACTACAGAAAAGGAGTCGCTTCATCCTGATTGAATTAATACCTCTCAGGTGAACACTCCAGACTATTACTACAGAAAAAGAGTCTCTTCATCTTGATTGAACTACTACCTCTAAGGTGAACACTCCAAACTATTACTACAGAAAAGGAGTCACTTCACCCTGATTGAACTAATACCTCTCAGGTTAACACTCCAGGCTATTACTACAGAAAAGAAGTCGCTTCATCCTAAATGAAATAATACCTCTTAGGTGAACACTCCAGACTATTACTTCAAAAAAGGAGTCACTTCATCCTGATTGAACTACTACCACTCAGGTGAACACTCCAGGCTATTACTACAGAAATGGAGTCGCTTCATCCTGATTGAATTAATACCCCTCAGGTGAACACTCCAGACGATTACTACAGAAAAGGAGTTGCTTCATCCTGATTGAACTAATACCTCTCAGGTAAACACTCCAGACTATTACTACAGAAAAGGAGTCGCTTTATGCAGATTGAACTAATTCCTCTCAGGTGAACACTCCAGACTATTACTAAAGAAAAAAAGTCCCTTCATCCTGATTGAACTACTACCTCTCAAGTGAACACTCCAGGCTATTACTACAGAAAAGGAGTTGCTTCATCCTGATTGAACTAATACCTCTTAGGTGAACACTCCAGTCTATTACTACAGAAAAGGAGTCGCTTCACCCTGATTGAATTAATAGCTCTCAGGTGAACACTCCAGACGATTACTACAGAAAAGGAGTCGCTTCATCGTGATTGAACTACTACCACACAGGTGAACACTCCAGGCAATTACTACAGAAAAGGAGTCGCTTCATACTGATTGAACTACTACCATTCAGGTGAACACTCCAGGCTATTACTAAAGAAAAGGAGTTGCTTCATACTGATTGAACTAATACCTCTCAGGTGAACACTCCAGACTATTACTACAGAAAAAGAGTCTCTTCATCCTGATTAAACTACTACCTCTCAGGTGAACACTCCAGACTATTACTACAGAAAATAAGTTTCTTCATCCTGATTGAACTACTACCTCTCAGGTGAACACTCCAGGCTTTAACTACAGAAAAGGAGTCGCTTCATCCTGATGGAACTAATACCTCTCAGGTGAACTCTTCAGACTATTACTACAGAAAAAGAGTCTCTTCATCTTGATTGAACTACTTCCTCTGAGGTGAATACTCCAGGCTATTACTACAGAAAAGGATTCGCTTCACCCTGATTGAACTAATACCTCTGTAACGGGTCCACAAATATCAAGGGGATTAACGCCGTTTACGATGTTCCCTCTTCTAGACACACATCCACTCGCTATCAATATCCACAGCCAAACGACCCTTTCCCATAGGAACCGATCCCCCTAGAAGGACGAGACGCACTCTGTCTTCTTCTGTAATAGGAATGACTTTATTATTGAGAAACATTGTAACTTTATACACAATTCAATACACATGATTTAACATGAACAAGGGCCCAGCTCCACCCACACATCACAAGACTCAACACCTCATCGTGACGTCTGCTAGGCTTCAAAAGACCCCACACAATAGAATATAACGATCCCCAATATACATCTTCTCACAAAGTGTTTGGCAGACAGTCTGTCTGGCACTTTACAATACACACAAGGACAGACTTAATCTCTATTCACACCAGACCTTCCCCAGTCATAATGAACAATAGAATGCAAAACACCTTAATTCCTCACAGCAATGATTACATAACCCCCACATACAGTATACATCCAATCTATATACAATGTATATACAGCCTTGAATATGGCTATCACAGACCATATCGGGGGTTTCTTTTAGTCACCCTGTGTCCAAAGTGACCCCACTGTCACACATCTCCCCTTTCGGCAGGGGACTAACAGAGGAGGGGACCCCAGACGGGTTGACTCCGCAGTTAGTCCATGGGTCCATTCTTCCAATGCTGGTATCCACCCAGTACCACAAATGAATTGCTCCAAACAGAGCATTACTTACCCAGCCAACCTCTGCCTCTCTCAGAGAACATACCCGCCGCTGGGGAGAAGACAGGGTGACTGGGCTCAGTCCGTCATGCTGTTGGGGATCTGGGTCGACTGCCCGGCATCCCTGGGGTATACAAGTGGAGACTGAAGTCCCATCCACTTGTGGTAGGTGGAAATCCCCCAGTGCTTGCAAAGCAAGGCTGACATCCTCCTGTCATAGTGTCACACCATTTTCTGGGGTTGTGTCAGTGAGGACTGAAGTCCCATCTACTACCACAGGAACTCCCTCTTCTGTTAGTTGAGAGCAGAGGCCCGTGGCACTCGGCTCTGTTGCCAGCTCTTCTGCTGGGTTACTGTGAGTGGAGACCGCAGTCCCATCCACCGATATCCGCTCAAGTGGCAGTTGTGTGTAGCGACCAGTAGCATTCTGCCCTGCTGCCAGTGATTCAGCTGGGGGTAAAAGCTTTACCACCTCAGCTTGTTGCTGGAGAGAGGGGCCAACTGCCCCGGCTCCCTGAAACTCCACAGTTGTTTCCGGTGCTGGGCAGAGGTTGCCATCACTCTGCCCTGTGGCCAGCACTTCTGCTGGGGACTCCACACCATCTGCTCTGGTTAACTGTTGGGGGGGGGAAATGGCCTGCTTCTCCTCCCTGCATCTCTGAAATCCACTGGGAAAGGGGAACCATCACCTTCTCAACTCGGGCCTCCAAAACTGCCACGGGTGTAGAGCAAGGGTCTGCAGTACTTTGTCCTGCTGTCAGTACTTGAGCGGGCGATGCATAATCCATAACATCCTCTGAACAGTCCATTAAGTCCATACCTTCTGTAATCTGTGGCTGGGGAGATGAGCCAACCGCCCTAGCTCCCTGGAACTCCATATCATCCACTTCGGCTTCAAGGGTGGCAATCTTCAGATTTTCCACTGCCGATTCTTCAGCCAGGATTTCATAGTTGTCAACTGGTATTTCCTGATAGTCCCAGGCAAAGGGAGCCCCACCCTGCTGCTGAGCAGAGTCTAGCAGCTGTTTGTAGGCAATCTCCAGCTCCCATTCCTGAACGGCCAGAAACTCCAAATCTTCCTGTGCCCAGTGCCCTTCCGAGACATTCAGTCTTTGTTCTCTGTGCTCCATTATTTCCTCCAAACGCCACTCCGGATCACTCCCAAAGTCAGGGTCACTGGACAGCCTCCAATACAACAATCCCAGGCCATTATATTCAAAGCCTTCCGTGGGGCTGTCATCCGCTGACCATGGGCACTCTTGGGCTACATACCACCGGAGGGCTCTGTAGCTCTCGTCCAACCGCATCTCTGCCCGGATCAGCCTGCTTAACTCAGTTGTCCACTCCTGCTTTGGTTGTTCCCCCAATAACGGCATTCGTACATCATACTGCGACCAGTACCTTACATAGATGGAGGGGAGAACCTTTCCCTGGTGTTGCTGCTCGAGAGCTAGCGCTTTCTTCCAGAGTTCGCAGCGGATCGAATCAGACCATCCCAGCAGGACCTCCTCTGATACTGGTCCTCTATGCTGTATCTGCATCTCTTGTAACCTCCTTCTGAATTCCTCTTCCATGGCGGCTGGTATCTGTACCTCTCCTCTCCTTGCAGTTGGTGCTGCTGTGACTTCTGCTGCTGCAGCACCTTTTTGATGTAGCCAATTTGCATCCACAGCCGCTATAACTAGGTCTATGATCTCCGCTGGAGGGTTAGGACCATACTGTGCCAGTCTTAGTTTAACAGCCCGATCAAAACATGCATCTTCGGGTGTCCTGTCTGTTACGCTGGGCCTTTCGGTTTCATCCATTTTGACAAGTTCTCTGATAATGTCCCTCTTCTTACGGTTGTTGGCCGGTCTTCCCCGGTTCTCCAGTAAGTCTTTGAGGGTGCAGAGCTTTAGCCGTTCATACTGTGCTTCCATTGTCCTGTGTCCTCTTGTAGCTGTCCTTCTGGCTGTGGGGATCAATCCCACTGCTTGCCAACAATGTAATGGGTCCCCAAATATCAAGGGGATTAACGACGTTTACGATGTTCCCTCTCCTAGACACACATCCACTCGCTATCAATATCCACAGCCAAACGACCCTTTCCCATAGGAACCGATCCCCCTAGAAGGACGAGACGCACTCTGTCTTCTTCTGTAATAGGAATGACTTTATTATTGAGAAACATTGTAACTTTATACACAATTCAATACACATGATTTAACATGAACAAGGGCCCAGCTCCACCCACACATCACAAGACTCAACACCTCATTCTGACGTCTGCTAGGCTTCAAAAGACCCCACACAATAGAATATAACGATCCCCAATATACATCTTCTCACAAAGTGTTTGGCAGACAGTCTGTCTGGCACTTTACAATACACACAAGGACAGACTTAATCTCTATTCACACCAGACCTTCCCCAGTCATAATGAACAATAGAATGCAAAACACCTTAATTCCTCACAGCAATGATTACATAACCCCCACATACAGTATACATCCAATCTATATACAATGTATATACAGCCTTGAATATGGCTATCACAGACCATATCGGGGGTTTCTTTTATTCACCCTGTGTCCAGAGTGACCCCACTGTCACAACCTCTAAGGTGAACACTCCAGACTATTACTACAGAAAAGGAGTCGCTTCATCCTGATTGAACTAATACCTCTCAGGTGAACACTCCAGGCTATTACTACAGAAAAGGAGTTGCTTCATACTGATTGAACTAATACCTCTCAGGTGAACACTCCAGGCTATTACTACAGAAAAGGAGTCGCTTCATCCTGATTGAACTAATACCTCTCAGGTGATCACTCCAGACTATTACTACAGAAAAAGAGTCTCTTCATCCTGATTAAACTACTACCTCTCAGGTGAACACTCCAGACTATTACTACAGAAAAGGAATTGCTTCATACTGATTGAACTAATACCTCTCAGGTGAACACTCCAGACTATTACTACAGAAAAAGAGTCTCTTCATCCTGATTAAACTACTACCTCTCCGGTGAACACTCCAGGCTATTACTACAGAAAAGGAGTCGCTTCATCCTGATTGAATTAATACCTCTCAGGTGAACACTCCAGACGATTACTACAGAAAAGGAGTTGCTTCATCCTTATTGAACTAATACCTCTCAGGTGAACACTCCAGGCTATTACTAAAGAAAAAGAGTCTCTTCATCTTGATTGAACTACTACCTCTAAGGTGAACACTCCAGACTATTACTACAGAAAAGGAGTCGCTTCACCCTGATTGAACTAATACCTCTCAGGTGAACACTCCAGGCTATTACTACAGAAAAGAAGTCGCTTCATCCTGATTGAACTAATACCTCTCAGGTGAACACTCCAGACTATTACTACAAAAAAGGAGTCACTTCATCCTGATTGAAATACTACCACTCAGGTGAACACTCCAGGCTATTACTACAGAAAAGGAGTCGCTTCATCCTGATTGAATTAATACCTCTCAGGTGAACACTCCAGACGATTACTACAGAAAAGGAGTTGCTTCATCCTGATTGAACTAATACCTCCAGGCTATTACTACAGAAAAGGAGTCGCTTTATGCTGATTGAACTAATTCCTCTCAGGTGAACACTCCAGACTATTACTAAAGAAAAAGAGTCCCTTCATCCTGATTAAACTACTACCTCTCAAGTGAACACTCCAGGCTATTACTACAGAAAAGGAGTTGCTTCATCCTGATTGAACTAATACCTCTCAGGTGAACACTCCAGGCTATTACTACTGAAAAGGAGTCGCTTCACCCTGATTGAATTAATACCTCTCATGTGAACACTCCAGGCTAATACTACAGAGAAGGAGTTGCTTCATACTGATTGAACTAATACATCTCAGGTGAACACTCCAGACTATTACTACAGAAAAGGAGTCGCTTCATCGTGATTGAACTACTACCACGCAGGTGAAAACTCCAGGCAATTACTACAGAAAAGGAGTCGCTTCATACTGATTGAACTACTACCTCTCAGGTGAACACTCCAGGCTATTACTACAGAAAAGAAGTCGCTTCATCCTTATTGAACTAATACCTCTCAGGTGAACACTCCAGACTATTACTACAGAAAAGGAGTCGCTTCATCCTGATTAAACTACTACCTCTCAGGTGAACACTCCAGACTATTACTACAGAAAAGGAGTTGCTTCATACTGATTGAACTAATACCTCTCAGGTGAACACTCCAGACTATTACTACAGAAATGAAGTTGCTTCCTCCTGATTAAACTACTACCTCTCAGGTGCACACTCCAGGCTATTACTACAGAAAAGGAGTCGCTTCATCCTGATTGAATTAAAACCTCTCAGGTGAACACTCCAGACAATTACTACAGAAAAGGAGTTGCTTCATCCTTATTGAACTAATACCTCTCAGGTGAACACTCCAGGCTATTACTACAGAAAAGGAGTCGCTTTATGCTGATTGAACTAATTCCTCTCAGGTGAACACTCCAGACTATTACTAAAGAAAAAGAGTCCCTTCATCCTGATTGAACTACTACCTCTCAAGTGAGCACTCCAGGCTATTACTACAGAAAAGGAGTTGCTTCATCCTGATTGAACTAATACCTCTCAGGTGAACACTCCAGGCTATTACTACAGAAAAGGAGTCGCTTCACCCTGATTGAACGAATACCTCTCAGATGAACACTCCAGGCTATTACTACAGAAAAGGAGTTGCTTCACCCTGGTTGAATTAATACCTCTCAGGTGAACACTCCAGACGATTACTACAGAAAATGAGTCGCTTCATCGTGATTGAACTACTACCACGCAGGTGAACACTCCAGGCACCGACTACAGAAAAGGAGTCGCTTCATACTGATTGATCTACAACCACTCAGGTGAACACTCCAGGCTATTACTACAGAAAAGGAGTTGCTTCATACTGATTGAACTAATACCTCTCAGGTGAAGACTCCAGACTATTACTACAGAAAAAGAGTCTCTTCATCCTGATTAAACTACTGCCTCTCAGGTGAACACTCCAGACTATTACTACAGAAAAGAAGTCGCTTCATCCTGATTGAACTACTACCTCTCAGGTGAACACTACAGGCTTTAAGTACAGAAAAGGAGTCGCTTCATCGTGATTGAACTACTACCACGCAGGTGAAAACTCCAGGCAATTACTACAGAAAAGGAGTCGCTTCATACTGATTGAACTACTACCTCTCAGGTGAACACTCCAGGCTATTACTACAGAAAAGGAGTCGCTTCATCCTGATTGAATTAATACCTCTCAGGTTAACACTCCAGGCTATTACTACAGAAAAGAAGTCGCTTCATCCTAAATGAAATAATACCTCTCAGGTGAACACTCCAGACTATTACTTCAAAAAAGGAGTCACTTCATCCTGATTGAACTACTACCACTCAGGTAAACACTCCAGGCTATTACTACAGAAAAGGAGTTGCTTCATCCTGATTGAATTAATACCCCTCAGGTGAACACTCCAGACGATTACTACAGAAAAGGAGTTGCTTCATCCTGATTGAACTAATACCTCTCAGGTAAACACTCCAGACTATTACTACAGAAAAGGAGTCGCTTTATGCAGATTGAACTAATTCCTCTCAGGTGAACACTCCAGACTATTACTAAAGAAAAAAGTCCCTTCAACCTGATTGAACTACTACCTCTCAAGTGAACACTCCAGGCTATTACTACAGAAAAGGAGTTGCTTCATCCTGATTGAACTAATACCTCTCAGGTGAACACTCCAGTCTATTACTACAGAAAAGGAGTCGCTTCACCCTGATTGAATTAATAGCTCTCAGGTGAACACTCCAGACGATTACTACAGAAAAGGAGTCGCTTCATCGTGATTGAACTACTACCACGCAGGTGAACACTCCAGGCAATTACTACAGAAAAGGAGTCGCTTCATACTGATTGAACTACTACCATTCAGGTGAACACTCCAGGCTATTACTAAAGAAAAGGAGTTGCTTCATACTGATTGAACTAATACCTCTCAGGTGAACACTCCAGACTATTACTACAGAAAAAGAGTCTCTTCATCCTGATTAAACTACTACCTCTCAGGTGAACACTCCAGACTATTACTACAGAAAAGAAGTTGCTTTATCCTGATTGAACTACTACCTCTCAGGTGAACACTCCAGGCTTTAACTACAGAAAAGGAGTCGCTTCATCCTGATGGAACTAATACCTCTCAGGTGAACACTTCAGACTATTACTACAGAAAAAGAGTCTCTTCATCTTGATTGAACTACTTCCTCTGAGGTGAATACTCCAGACTATTACTACAGAAAAGGAGTCGCTTCATACTGATTGAACTACTACCTCTCAGGTGAACACTCCAGGCTATTACTACAGAAAAGGAGTCGCTTCATCCTGATTGAATTAATACCTCTCAGGTGAACACTCCAGACTATTACTACAGAAAAAGAGTCTCTTCATCTTGATTGAACTACTACCTCAAAGGTGAACACTCCAAACTATTACTACAGAAAAGGAGTCACTTCACCCTGATTGAACTAATACCTCTCAGGTTAACACTCCAGGCTATTACTACAGAAAAGAAGTCGCTTCATCCTAAATGAAATAATACCTCTTAGGTGAACACTCCAGACTATTACTTCAAAAAAGGAGTCACTTCATCCTGATTGAACTACTACCACTCAGGTGAACACTCCAGGCTATTACTACAGAAATGGAGTCGCTTCATCCTGATTGAATTAATACCCCTCAGGTGAACACTCCAGACGATTACTACAGAAAAGGAGTTGCTTCATCCTGATTGAACTAATACCTCTCAGGTAAACACTCCAGACTATTACTACAGAAAAGGAGTCGCTTTATGCAGATTGAACTAATTCCTCTCAGGTGAACACTCCAGACTATTACTAAAGAAAAAAAGTCCCTTCATCCTGATTGAACTACTACCTCTCAAGTGAACACTCCAGGCTATTACTACAGAAAAGGAGTTGCTTCATCCTGATTGAACTAATACCTCTTAGGTGAACACTCCAGTCTATTACTACAGAAAAGGAGTCGCTTCACCCTGATTGAATTAATAGCTCTCAGGTGAACACTCCAGACGATTACTACAGAAAAGGAGTCGCTTCATCGTGATTGAACTACTACCACACAGGTGAACACTCCAGGCAATTACTACAGAAAAGGAGTCGCTTCATACTGATTGAACTACTACCATTCAGGTGAACACTCCAGGCTATTACTAAAGAAAAGGAGTTGCTTCATACTGATTGAACTAATACCTCTCAGGTGAACACTCCAGACTATTACTACAGAAAAAGAGTCTCTTCATCCTGATTAAACTACTACCTCTCAGGTGAACACTCCAGACTATTACTACAGAAAATAAGTTTCTTCATCCTGATTGAACTACTACCTCTCAGGTGAACACTCCAGGCTTTAACTACAGAAAAGGAGTCGCTTCATCCTGATGGAACTAATACCTCTCAGGTGAACTCTTCAGACTATTACTACAGAAAAAGAGTCTCTTCATCTTGATTGAACTACTTCCTCTGAGGTGAATACTCCAGGCTATTACTACAGAAAAGGATTCGCTTCACCCTGATTGAACTAATACCTCTGTAACGGGTCCCCAAATATCAAGGGGATTAACGCCGTTTACGATGTTCCCTCTTCTAGACACACATCCACTCGCTATCAATATCCACAGCCAAACGACCCTTTCCCATAGGAACCGATCCCCCTAGAAGGACGAGACGCACTCTGTCTTCTTCTGTAATAGGAATGACTTTATTATTGAGAAACATTGTAACTTTATACACAATTCAATACACATGATTTAACATGAACAAGGGCCCAGCTCCACCCACACATCACAAGACTCAACACCTCATCGTGACGTCTGCTAGGCTTCAAAAGACCCCACACAATAGAATATAACGATCCCCAATATACATCTTCTCACAAAGTGTTTGGCAGACAGTCTGTCTGGCACTTTACAATACACACAAGGACAGACTTAATCTCTATTCACACCAGACCTTCCCCAGTCATAATGAACAATAGAATGCAAAACACCTTAATTCCTCACAGCAATGATTACATAACCCCCACATACAGTATACATCCAATCTATATACAATGTATATACAGCCTTGAATATGGCTATCACAGACCATATCGGGGGTTTCTTTTAGTCACCCTGTGTCCAAAGTGACCCCACTGTCACACATCTCCCCTTTCGGCAGGTGACTAACAGAGGAGGGGACCCCAGACGGGTTGACTCCGCAGTTAGTCCATGGGTCCATTCTTCCAATGCTGGTATCCACCCAGTACCACAAATGAATTGCTCCAAACAGAGCATTACTTACCCAGCCAACCTCTGCCTCTCTCAGAGAACATACCCGCCGCTGGGGAGAAGACAGGGTGACTGGGCTCAGTCCGTCATGCTGTTGGGGATCTGGGTCGACTGCCCGGCATCCCTGGGGTATACAAGTGGAGACTGAAGTCCCATCCACTTGTGGTAGGTGGAAATCCCCCAGTGCTTGCAAAGCAAGGCTGACATCCTCCTGTCATAGTGTCACACCATTTTCTGGGGTTGTGTCAGTGAGGACTGAAGTCCCATCTACTACCACAGGAACTCCCTCTTCTGTTAGTTGAGAGCAGAGGCCCGTGGCACTCGGCTCTGTTGCCAGCTCTTCTGCTGGGTTACTGTGAGTGGAGACCGCAGTCCCATCCACCGATATCCGCTCAAGTGGCAGTTGTGTGTAGCGGCCAGTAGCATTCTGCCCTGCTGCCAGTGATTCAGCTGGGGGTAAAAGCTTTACCACCTCAGCTTGTTGCTGGAGAGAGGGGCCAACTGCCCCGGCTCCCTGAAACTCCACAGTTGTTTCCGGTGCTGGGCAGAGGTTGCCATCACTCTGCCCTGTGGCCAGCACTTCTGCTGGGGACTCCACACCATCTGCTCTGGTTAACTGTTGGGGGGGGAAATGGCCTGCTTCTCCTCCCTGCATCTCTGAAATCCACTGGGAAAGGGGAACCATCACCTTCTCAACTCGGGCCTCCAAAACTGCCACGGGTGTAGAGCAAGGGTCTGCAGTACTTTGTCCTGCTGTCAGTACTTGAGCGGGCGATGCATAATCCATAACATCCTCTGAACAGTCCATTAAGTCCATACCTTCTGTAATCTGTGGCTGGGGAGATGAGCCAACCGCCCTAGCTCCCTGGAACTCCATATCATCCACTTCGGCTTCAAGGGTGGCAATCTTCAGATTTTCCACTGCCGATTCTTCAGCCAGGATTTCATAGTTGTCAACTGGTATTTCCTGATAGTCCCAGGCAAAGGGAGCCCCACCCTGCTGCTGAGCAGAGTCTAGCAGCTGTTTGTAGGCAATCTCCAGCTCCCATTCCTGAACGGCCAGAAACTCCAAATCTTCCTGTGCCCAGTGCCCTTCCGAGACATTCAGTCTTTGTTCTCTGTGCTCCATTATTTCCTCCAAACGCCACTCCGGATCACTCCCAAAGTCAGGGTCACTGGACAGCCTCCAATACAACAATCCCAGGCCATTATATTCAAAGCCTTCCGTGGGGCTGTCATCCGCTGACCATGGGCACTCTTGGGCTACATACCACCGGAGGGCTCTGTAGCTCTCGTCCAACCGCATCTCTGCCCGGATCAGCCTGCTTAACTCAGTTGTCCACTCCTGCTTTGGTTGTTCCCCCAATAACGGCATTCGTACATCATACTGCGACCAGTACCTTACATAGATGGAGGGGAGAACCTTTCCCTGGTGTTGCTGCTCGAGAGCTAGCGCTTTCTTCCAGAGTTCGCAGCGGATCGAATCAGACCATCCCAGCAGGACCTCCTCTGATACTGGTCCTCTATGCTGTATCTGCATCTCTTGTAACCTCCTTCTGAATTCCTCTTCCATGGCGGCTGGTATCTGTACCTCTCCTCTCCTTGCAGTTGGTGCTGCTGTGACTTCTGCTGCTGCAGCACCTTTTTGATGTAGCCAATTTGCATCCACAGCCGCTATAACTAGGTCTATGATCTCCGCTGGAGGGTTAGGACCATACTGTGCCAGTCTTAGTTTAACAGCCCGATCAAAACATGCATCTTCGGGTGTCCTGTCTGTTACGCTGGGCCTTTCGGTTTCATCCATTTTGACAAGTTCTCTGATAATGTCCCTCTTCTTACGGTTGTTGGCCGGTCTTCCCCGGTTCTCCAGTAAGTCTTTGAGGGTGCAGAGCTTTAGCCGTTCATACTGTGCTTCCATTGTCCTGTGTCCTCTTGTAGCTGTCCTTCTGGCTGTGGGGATCAATCCCACTGCTTGCCAACAATGTAATGGGTCCCCAAATATCAAGGGGATTAACGACGTTTACGATGTTCCCTCTCCTAGACACACATCCACTCGCTATCAATATCCACAGCCAAACGACCCTTTCCCATAGGAACCGATCCCCCTAGAAGGACGAGACGCACTCTGTCTTCTTCTGTAATAGGAATGACTTTATTATTGAGAAACATTGTAACTTTATACACAATTCAATACACATGATTTAACATGAACAAGGGCCCAGCTCCACCCACACATCACAAGACTCAACACCTCATTCTGACGTCTGCTAGGCTTCAAAAGACCCCACACAATAGAATATAACGATCCCCAATATACATCTTCTCACAAAGTGTTTGGCAGACAGTCTGTCTGGCACTTTACAATACACACAAGGACAGACTTAATCTCTATTCACACCAGACCTTCCCCAGTCATAATGAACAATAGAATGCAAAACACCTTAATTCCTCACAGCAATGATTACATAACCCCCACATACAGTATACATCCAATCTATATACAATGTATATACAGCCTTGAATATGGCTATCACAGACCATATCGGGGGTTTCTTTTATTCACCCTGTGTCCAGAGTGACCCCACTGTCACAACCTCTAAGGTGAACACTCCAGACTATTACTACAGAAAAGGAGTCGCTTCATCCTGATTGAACTAATACCTCTCAGGTGAACACTCCAGGCTATTACTACAGAAAAGGAGTTGCTTCATACTGATTGAACTAATACCTCTCAGGTGAACACTCCAGGCTATTACTACAGAAAAGGAGTCGCTTCATCCTGATTGAACTAATACCTCTCAGGTGATCACTCCAGACTATTACTACAGAAAAAGAGTCTCTTCATCCTGATTAAACTACTACCTCTCAGGTGAACACTCCAGACTATTACTACAGAAAAGGAATTGCTTCATACTGATTGAACTAATACCTCTCAGGTGAACACTCCAGACTATTACTACAGAAAAAGAGTCTCTTCATCCTGATTAAACTACTACCTCTCAGGTGAACACTCCAGGCTATTACTACAGAAAAGAAGTTGCTTCCTCCTGATTGAACTACTACCTTTCAGGTGAACACTCCAGGCTATTACTACAGAAAAGGAGTCGCTTCATCCTGATTGAATTAATACCTCTCAGGTGAACACTCCAGACGATTACTACAGAAAAGGAGTTGCTTCATCCTTATTGAACTAATACCTCTCAGGTGAACACTCCAGGCTATTACTACAGAAAAGGAGTCGCTTTATGCTGATTGAACTAATTCCTCTCAGGTGAACACTCCAGACTATTACTAAAGAAAAAGAGTCTCTTCATCTTGATTGAACTACTACCTCTAAGGTGAACACTCCAGACTATTACTACAGAAAAGGAGTCGCTTCACCCAGATTGAACTAATACCTCTCAGGTGAACACTCCAGGCTATTACTACAGAAAAGAAGTCGCTTCATCCTGATTGAACTAATACCTCTCAGGTGAACACTCCAGACTATTACTACAAAAAAGGAGTCACTTCATCCTGATTGAACTACTACCACTCAGGTGAACACTCCAGGCTATTACTACAGAAAAGGAGTCGCTTCATCCTGATTGAATTAATACCTCTCAGGTGAACACTCCAGACGATTACTACAGAAAAGGAGTTGCTTCATCCTGATTGAACTAATACCTCTCAGGTGAACACTCCAGACTATTACTACAGAAAAGGAGTTGCTTTATGCTGATTGAACTAATTCCTCTCAGGTGAACACTCCAGACTATTACTAAAGAAAAAAAATCCCTTCATCCTGATTGAACTACTACCTCTCAAGTGAACACTCCAGGCTATTACTACAGAAAAAGGAGTTGCTTCATCCTGATTGAACTAATACCTCTCAGGTGAACACTCCAGTCTATTACTACAGAAAAGGAGTCGCTTCACCCTGATTGAATTAATAGCTCTCAGGTGAACACTCCAGACGATTACTACAGAAAAGGAGTCGCTTCATCGTGATTGAACTACTACCACGCAGGTGAACACTCCAGGCAATTACTACAGAAAAGGAGTCGCTTCATACTGATTGAACTACTACCATTCAGGTGAACACTCCAGGCTATTACTAAAGAAAAGGAGTTGCTTCATACTAATTGAACTAATACCTCTCAGGTGAACACTCCAGACTATTACTACAGAAAAAGAGTCTCTTCATCCTGATTAAACTACTACCTCTCAGGTGAACACTCCAGACTATTACTACAGAAAAGGAGTCTCTTCATCCTGATTGAACTACTACCTCTGAGGTGAATACTCCAGGCTATTACTACAGAAAAGGAGTCGCTTCACCCTGATTGAACTAATACCTCTAAGATGAACACTCCAGGCTATTACTACAGAAAAGGAATCGCTTCATCCTGATTGAACTAATACCTCTCAGGTGAAAACTCCAGGCTATTACTACAGAAAAGGAGTCGCTTTATGCTGATTGAACTAATTCCTCTCAGGTGAACACTCCAGACTATTACTAAAGAAAAAGAGTCCCTTCATCCTGATTGAACTACTACCTCTCAAGTGAACACTCCAGGCTATTACTACAGAAAAGGAGTTGCTTCATCATGATTGAACTAATACCTCTCAGGTGAACACTCCAGGCTATTACTACAGAAAAGGAGTCGCTTCACCCTGATTGATCTAATACCTCTCAGGTGAACACTCCAGACTATTGTTACAGAAAAGGAGTCGCTTCATCCTGATTGAACTACAACCGCTTAGGTGAACACTCCAGGCTTTAACTACAGAAAAGGAGTCGCTTCATCCTGATTGAACTAATACCTCTCAGATGAACACTCCAGGCTATTACTACAGAAAAGGAGTCGCTTTATGCTGATTGAACTAATTCCTCTCAGATGAACACTCCAGACTATTACTAAAGAAAAAGAGACCGTTCATCCTGATTGAGCTAATACCTCTCAGGTGAACACTCCAGGCTATTACTACAGAAAAGGAGTCGCTTCACCCTGATTGAACTATTACCTCTCAGGTAAACACTCCAGGCTATTACTACAGAAAAGGCGTCGCTTCACCCTGATTGAACTAATACCTCTCAGGTGAACACTCCAGGCTATTACTACAGAAAAGGCGTCGCTTTACCCTGATTGAACTAATACTTCTCAGGTGAACACTCCAGGCAATTACTACAGAAAAGGAGAGGATTCATCTTGATTGAACTAATACCTCTGAGGTGAACACTCCAGGCTATTACTACAGAAAAGGAGTTGCTTCATCCTGATTGAACTAATGCCTCTCATGTGAACACTCCAGGATATCACTACAGAAAATAAGTCACTTCACCCTGATTGAACTAATACCTCTCAGGTGAACACTCCAGACTATTACTACAGAAAAGGAGTCGCTTCATCCTGATTGAATTAATACCTCTCAGGTGAACACTCCAGACGATTACTACAGAAAAGGAGTTGCTTCATACTGATTGAACTAATACGTCTCAGGTGAACACTCCAGGCTATTACTACAGAAAAGGAGTCGCTTTATGCTGATTGAACTAATTCCTCTCAGGTGAACACTCCAGACTATTACTAAAGAAAAAGAGTCTCTTCATCCTGATTGAGCTACTACCTCTCAAGTGAACACTCCAGGCTATTACTACAGAAAAGGAGTTGCTTCATCCTATTTGAACTAATACCTCTCAGGTGAACACTCCAGGCTATTACTACAGAAAAGGAGTCGCTTCACCCTGATTGAACTAATACCTCTCAGGTGAACACTCCAGGCTATTACTACAGAAAAGGAGTCGCTTCACCCTGATTGAATTAATACCTCTCAGGTGAACACTCCAGACGATTACTACAGAAAATGAGTCGCTTCATCGTGATTGAACTACTACCACGCAGGTGAACACTCCAGGCAATTACTACAGAAAAGGAGTCGCTTCATACTGATTGAACTACTACCACTCAGGTGAACACTCCAGGCTTATACTACAGAAAAGGAGTTGCTTCATACTGATTGAACTAATACCTTTCAGGTGAACACTCCAGACTATTACTACAGAAAAATAGTCTCTTCATCCTGATTAAACTACTGCCTCACAGGTGAACACTCCAGACTATTACTACAGAAAAGAAGTCGCTTCATCCTGATTGAACTACTACCTCTCAGGTGAACACTCCAGGCTTTAACTACAGAAAAGGTGTCCCTTCATCCTGATTGAACTACTACCTCTCAAGTGAACACTCCAGGCTATTACTACAGAAAAGGAGTTGCTTCATCCTGATTGAACTAATACCTCCCAGGTGAACACTCCAGGCTATTACTACAGAAAAGAAGTCGCTTCACCCTAATTGAATTAATACCTCTCAGGTGAACACTCCAGACGATTACTACAGAAAAGGAGTCGCTTCATCGTGATTGAACTACTACCACGCAGGTGAAAACTCCAGGCAATTACTACAGAAAAGGAGTCGCTTCATACTGATTGAACTACTACCTCTCAAGTGAACACTCCAGGCTATTACTACAGAAAAGGAGTCGCTTCACCCTGATTGAATTAATACCTCTCAGGTGAACACTCCAGACGATTACTACAGAAAATGAGTCGCTTCATCGTGATTGAACTACTACCACGCAGGTGAACACTCCAGGCAATTACTAGAGAAAAGGAGTCGCTTCATACTGATTGAACTACTACCACTCAGGTGAACACTCCAGGCTTATACTACAGAAAAGGAGTCGCTTTATGCTGATTGAACTAATTCCTCTCAGGTGAACACTCCAGACTATTACTAAAGAAAAAGAGTCTCTTCATCCTGATTGAACTACTACCTCTCAAGTGAACACTCCAGGCTATTACTACAGAAAAGGAGTTGCTTCATCCTATTTGAACTAATACCTCTCAGGTGAACACTCCAGGCTATTACTACAGAAAAGGAGTCGCTTCACCCTGATTGAACTAATACCTCTCAGGTGAACACTCCAGGCTATTACTACAGAAAAGGAGTCGCTTCACCCTGATTGAATTAATACCTCTCAGGTGAACACTCCAGACGATTACTACAGAAAATGAGTCGCTTCATCGTGATTGAACTACTACCACGCAGGTGAACACTCCAGGCAATTACTACAGAAAAGGAGTCGCTTCATACTGATTGAACTACTACCACTCAGGTGAACACTCCAGGCTTATACTACAGAAAAGGAGTTGCTTCATACTGATTGAACTAATACCTTTCAGGTGAACACTCCAGACTATTACTACAGAAAAATAGTCTCTTCATCCTGATTAAACTACTGCCTCTCAGGTGAACACTCCAGACTATTACTACAGAAAAGAAGTCGCTTCATCCTGATTGAACTACTACCTCTCAGGTGAACACTCCAGGCTTTAACTACAGAAAAGGTGTCCCTTCATCCTGATTGAACTACTACCTCTCAAGTGAACACTCCAGGCTATTACTACAGAAAAGGAGTTGCTTCATCCTGATTGAACTAATACCTCCCAGGTGAACACTCCAGGCTATTACTACAGAAAAGAAGTCGCTTCACCCTAATTGAATTAATACCTCTCAGGTGAACACTCCAGACGATTACTACAGAAAAGGAGTCGCTTCATCGTGATTGAACTACTACCACGCAGGTGAAAACTCCAGGCAATTACTACAGAAAAGGAGTCGCTTCATACTGATTGAACTACTACCTCTCAAGTGAACACTCCAGGCTATTACTACAGAAAAGGAGTCGCTTCACCCTGATTGAATTAATACCTCTCAGGTGAACACTCCAGACGATTACTACAGAAAATGAGTCGCTTCATCGTGATTGAACTACTACCACGCAGGTGAACACTCCAGGCAATTACTACAGAAAAGGAGTCGCTTCATACTGATTGAACTACTACCACTCAGGTGAACACTCCAGGCTTATACTACAGAAAAGGAGTTGCTTCATACTGATTGAACTAATACCTTTCAGGTGAACACTCCAGACTATTACTACAGAAAAATAGTCTCTTCATCCTGATTAAACTACTGCCTCTCAGGTGAACACTCCAGACTATTACTACAGAAAAGAAGTCGCTTCATCCTGATTGATTTACTACCTCTCAGGTGAACACTCCAGGCTTTAACTACAGAAAAGGTGTCCCTTCATCCTGATTGAACTACTACCTCTCAAGTGAACACTCCAGGCTATTACTACAGAAAAGGAGTTGCTTCATCCTGATTGAACTAATACCTCCCAGGTGAACACTCCAGGCTATTACTACAGAAAAGAAGTCGCTTCACCCTAATTGAATTAATACCTCTCAGGTGAACACTCCAGACGATTACTACAGAAAAGGAGTCGCTTCATCGTGATTGAACTACTACCACGCAGGTGAAAACTCCAGGCAATTACTACAGAAAAGGAGTCGCTTCATACTGATTGAACTACTACCTCTCAAGTGAACACTCCAGGCTATTACTACAGAAAAGGAGTCGCTTCATCCTGATTGAATTAATACCTCTCAGGTGAACACTCCAGGCTATTACTACAGAAAAGGAGTCGCTTCATCCTGATTGAACTAATACCTCTCAGGTGAACACTCCAGACTATTACTACAGAAAAAGAGTCTCTTCATCTTGATTGAACTACTACCTCTAAGGTGAACACTCCAGGCTATTACTACAGAAAAGGAGTCGCTACACTCTGTTTGAATTAATACCTCTCAGATGAACACTCCAGACTATTACTACAGAAAAATCTTTGCTTCACCCTGTTTGAATTAATACCTCTCAGGTGAACACTCCAGGCTATTACTACAGAAAAGGAGTCGCTTCATCCTGATTGAACTACTACCACTCAGGTGAACACTCCAGGCCAATACTAAAGAAAATGAGTCGCTTCATCCTGATTGAACTAATTCCTCTCAGGTAAACACTCCAGGCTATTACTACAGAAAAGGAGTTGCTTCATACTGATTGAACTAATACCTCCCAGGTGAACACTCCAGACTATTACTACAGAAAAAGAGTCTCTTCATCCTGATTAAACTACTACCTCTCAGGTGAACACTCCAGACTATTACTACAGAAAAAGTGTCTCTTCATCTTGATTGAACTACTACCTCTGAGGTGAATACTTCAGGCTATTACTACAGAAAAGGAGTTGCTTCACCCTGATTGAACTAATACCTCTAAGGTGAACACTCCAGACTATTACTACAGAAATGGAGTCGCTTCACCCTGATTGAACTAATACCTCTCAGGTGAACACTCCAGGCTATTACTACAGAAAAGAAATCGCTTCATCCTGATTGAACTAATACCTCTCAGGTGAACACTCCATGCTATTACTACAGAAAAGGAGTCGCTTTATGCTGATTGAACTAATTCCTCTCAGGTGAACACTCCAGGCTATTACTACAGAAAAGGAGTCGCTTCACCCTGATTGAATTAATACCTCTCAGGTGAACACTCCAGACCATTACTACAGAAAAGGAGTCGCTTCATCGTGATTGAACTACTACCACGCAGGTGAAAACTCCAGGCAATTACTACAGAAAAGGAGTCGCTTCATACTGATTGAACTACTACCTCTTAGGTGAACACTCCAGGCTATTACTACAGAAAAGAAGTTGCTTCATCCTGATTGAACTAATATCTCAGGTGAACACTCCAGACTATTACTACAGAAAAGGAGTCGCTTCATCCTGATTGAACTACTACCACTCAGGTGAACACTCCAGGCTAATACTACAGAAAAGGAGTTGCTTCATACTGATTGAACTAATACCTCTCAGGTGAACACTCCAGACTATTACTACAGAAAAAGAGTCTCTTCATCCTGATTAAACTACTACCTCTCAGGTGAACACTCCAGACTATTACTACAGAAAAGGAGTTGCTTCATACTGATTGAACTAATACCTCTCAGGTGAACACTCCAGACTATTACTACAGAAAAAGAGTCTCTTCATCCTGATTAAACTACTACCTCTCAGGTGAACACTCCAGATTATTACTACAGAAAAAGAGTCGCTTCATCCTGATTGAATTAATACCTCTCAGGGGAACACTCCAGACGATTACTACAGAAAAGCAGTTGCTTCATCCTTATAGAACTAATACCTCTCAGGTGAACACTCCAGGCTATTACTACAGAAAAGGAGTCGCTTTATGCTGATTGAACTAATTCCTCTCAGGTGAACACTCCAGACTATTACTAAAGAAAAATAGTCCCTTCATCCTGATTGAACTACTACCTCTCAAGTGAACACTCCAGGCTATTACTACAGAAAAGGAGTTGCTTCATCCTGATTGAACTAATACCTCTCAGGTGAACACTCCAGTCTATTACTACAGAAAAGGAGTCGCTTCACCCTGATTGAACTAATACCTCTCAGGTGAACACTCCAGGCTATTACTACAGAAAAGGAGTCGCTTCACCCTGGTTGAATTAATACCTCTCAGGTGAACACTCCAGACGATTACTACAGAAAATGAGTCGCTTCATCGTGATTGAACTACTACTACGCAGGTGAACACTCCAGGCACCTACTACAGAAAAGGAGTCGCTTCATACTGATTGAACTACTACCACTCAGGTGAACACTCCAGGCTATTACTACAGAAAAGGAGTTGCTTCATACTGATTGAACTAATACCTCTCAGGTGAACACTCCAGACTATTACTACAGAAAAAGAGTCTCTTCATCCTGATTAAACTACTGCCTCTCAGGTGAACACTCCAGACTATTACTACAGAAAAGAAGTCGCTTCATCCTGATTGAACTACTACCTCTCAGGTGAACACTCCAGGCTTTAACTACAGAAAAGTAGTCCCTTCATCCTGATTGAACTACTACCTCTCAAGTAAACACTCCAGGCGATTACTACAGAAAAGGAGTTGCTTCATCCTGATTGAACTAATACCTCTCAGGTGAACACTCCAGGCTATTACTACAGAAAAGGAGTCGCTTCACCCTGATTGAACTAATACCTCTCAGGTGAACACTCCAGGCTGTTACTACAGAAAAGGAGTCACTTCACACTGATTGAATTAATACCTCTCATGTGAACACTCCAGACGATTACTACAGAAAAGGAGTCGCTTCATCGTGATTGAACTACTACTACGCAGGTGAAAACTCCAGGCAATTACTACAGAAAAGGAGTCGCTTCATACTGATTGAACTACTACCTCTCAGGTGAACACTCCAGGCTATTACTACAGAAAAGGAGTCGCTTCATCCTGATTGAATTAATACCTTTTAGGTGAACACTCCAGACTATTACTACAGAAAAAGAGTCTCTTCATCTTGATTGAACTACTACCTCTAAGGTGAACACTCCAGGCTATTACTACAGAAAAGAAGTCGCTTCACCCTGATTGAACTAATACCTCTCAGGTGTACACTCCAGACTATTACTACAAAAAAGGAGTCACTTCATCCTGATTGAACTACTACCACTCAGGTGAACACTCCTGGCTATTACTACAGAAAAGGAGTCGCTTCATCCTGATTGAACTAATACCTCTCAGGTAAACACTCCAGACTATTACTACAGAAAAGGAGTCGCTTTATGCAGATTGAACTAATTCCTCTCAGGTGAACACTCCAGACTATTACTAAAGAAAAAAAGTCCCTTCATCCTGATTGAACTACTACCTCTCAAGTGAACACTCCAGGCTATTACTACAGAAAAGGAGTCGCTTCATCCTGATTGAATTAATAGCTCTCAGGTGAACACTCCAGACGATTACTACAGAAAAGGAGTCGCTTCATCGTGTTTGAACTACTTCCACGCAGGTGAACACTCCAGGCAATTACTACAGAAAAGGAGTCGCTTCAAACTGATTGAACTACTACCTCTAAGGTGAACACTCCAGACTATTACTACAGAAAAAGAGTCTGTTCATTCTGATTAAACTACTACCTCTCAGGTGAACACTCCAGGCTATTACTACAGAAAAGACGTTGCTTCCTCCTGATGGAACTACTACCTCTCAGGTGAACACTCCAGGCTATTACTACAGAAAAGGAGTCGCTTCATCCTGATTGAATTAATACCTCTCAGGTGAACACTCCAGACTATTACTACAGAAAAGGAGTCGCTTTATGCTGATTGAACTAATTCCTCTCAGGTGAACACTCCAGACTATTACTAAAGAAAAAAAGTCCCTTTATCCTGATTGAACTACTACCTCTCAAGTGAACACTCCAGGCTATTACTACAGAAAAGGAGTTGCTTCATCCTGATTGAACTAATACCTCTCAGGTGAACACTCCAGTCTATTACTACAGAAAAGGAGTCGCTTCACCCTGATTGAATTAATAGCTCTCAGGTGAACACTCCAGACGATTACTACAGAAAAAGAGTCTCTTCATCCTGATTAAACTACTACCTCTCAGGTAAACACTCCAGACTATTACTACAGAAAAGAAGTTGCTTCATCCTGATTGAACTAATACCTCTAAGGTGAACACTCCAGACTATTACTACAGAAACGGAGTCGCTTCACCCTGATTGAACTAATACCTCTCACGTGAACACTCCAGGCTATTACTACAGAAAGGGAATCGCTTCATCCTGATTGAACTAATACCTCTCAGGTGAACACTCCAGGCTATTACTACAGAAAAGGAGTCGCTTTATGCTGATTGAACTAATTCCTCTCAGGTGAACTCTCCAGACTATTACTAAAGAAAAAAGTCCCTTCATCCTGATTCAACTACTACCTCTCAAGTGAACACTCCAGGCTATTACTACAGAAAAGGAGTTGCTTCATCCTGATTGAACTATTACCTCTCAGGTGAACACTCCAGGCTATTACTAAAGAAAAGGAGTTGCTTCATACTAATTGAACTAATACCTCTCAGGTGAACACTCCAGACTATTACTACAGAAAAAGAGTCTCTTCATCCTGATTAAACTACTACCTCTCAGGTGAACACTCCAGACTATTACTACAGAAAAGAAGTTGCTTCATCCTGATTGTACTACTACCTCTCAGGTGAAAACTCCAGGCTATTACTACAGAAAAGGAGTCGCTTCACCCTGATTGAACTAATACCTCTAAGGTGAACACTCCAGACTATTACTACAGAAAAGGAGTCTCTTCATCCTGATTGAACTACTACCTCAGAAATGAATACTCCAGGCTATTACTACAGAAAAGGAGTCGCTTCACCCTGATTGAACTAATACCTCTAAGGTGAACACTCCAGACTATTACTACAGAAACGGAGTCGCTTCACCCTGATTGAACTAATACCTCTCATGTGAACACTCCAGGCTAATACTACAGAAAAGGAGTTGCTTCATACTGATTGAACTAATACCTCTCAGGTGAACACTCCAGACTATTACTACAGAAAAAGAGTCTCTTCATCCTGATTAAACTACTACCTCTCAGGTGAACACTCCAGACTATTACTACAGAAAATAAGTTGCTTCCTCCTGATTGAACTACTACCTTTCAGGTGAACACTCCAGGCTATTACTACAGAAAAGGAGTCGCTTCATCCTGATTGAATTAATGCCTCTCAGATGAACACTCCAGACGATTACTACAGAAAAGGAGTCGCTTCACCCTGATTGAACTAATACCTCTCAGGTGAACACTCCAGGCTATTACTACAGAAAAGGAGTCACTTCACCCTGATTGAACTAATTCCTCTCAGGTGAACACTCCAGGCTATTACTACAGAAAAGGAGTCGCTTTATTCTGATTGAACTAATTCCTCTCAGGTGAACACTCCAGACTATTACTAAAGAAAAAGAGTCCCTTCATCCTGATTCAACTACTATCTCTCAAGTGAACACTCCAGGCTATTACTACAGAAAAGGAGTTGCTTCATCCTGATTGAACTAATACCTCTCAGATGAACACTCCAGGCTATTACTACAGAAAAGGAGTCGCTTCACCCTGATTGAACTAATACCTCTCAGGTGAACACTCCAGGCTATTACTACAGAAAAGGAGTCACTTCACCCTGATTGAATTAATACCTCTCAGGTGAACACTCCAGACGATTACTACAGAAAATGAGTCGCTTCATCGTGATTGAACTACTACCACGCAGGTGAACACTCCAGGCAATTACTACAGAAAAGGAGTCGCTTCAAACTGATTGAACTACTACCACTCAGGTAAACACTCCAGGCTATTACTACAGAAAAGGAGTTGCTTCATACTGATTGAACTAATACCTCTCAGGTGAACACTCCAGACTATTACTACAGAAAAAGAGTCTCTTCATCCTGATTAAACTACTGCCTCTCAGGTGAACACTCCAGACTATTACTACAGAAAAGAAGTTGCTTCATCCTGATTGAACTACTACCTCTCAGGTGAACACTCCAGGCTTTAACTACAGAAAAGGAGTCGCTTCATCCTCATTGAACTAATACCTCTCAGGTGAACACTCCAGACTATTACTACAGAAAAAGAGTCTCTTCATCTTGATTGAACTACTACCTCTAAGGTGAACACTCCAGGCTATTACTACAGAAAAGGAGTCGCTACACTCTGATTGAATTAATACCTCTCAGATGAACACTCCAGACTATTACTACAGAAAAATCTTTGCTTCACCCTGTTTGAAGTAATACCTCTCAGGTGAACACTCCAGGCTATTACTACAGAAAAGGAGTCGCTTCACCCTGATTGAACTAATACCTCTCAGGTGAACACTCCAGGCTATTACTACAGAAAAGGAGTCGCTTCACCCTGATTGAATTATTACCTCTCAGGTGAACACTCCAGGCTATTACTACAGAAAAGGAGTCGCTTCACCCTGATTGAATTATTACCTCTCAGGTGAACACTCCAGGCTATTACTACAGAAAAGGAGTTGCTTCATCCTGATTGAACTAATACCTCCCAGGTGAACACTCCAGGCTATTACTACAGAAAAGGAGTCGCTACACTCTGATGAATTAATACCTCTCAGATGTACACTCCAGACTATTACTACAGAAAAATCTTTGCTTCACCCTGTTTGAATTAATACCTCTCAGGTGAACACTCCAGGCTATTACTACAGAAAAGGAGTCGCTTCATCCTGATTGAACTACTACCACTAAGGTGAACACTCCAGGCCATTACTACAGAAAATGAGTCGCTTCATCCTGATTGAACTAATTCCTCTCAGGTATACACTCCAGTCTTTTACTACAGAAAAGAAGTTGCTTCATACTGATTGAACTAATACCTCTCAGGTGAACACTCCAGACTATTACTACAGAAAAAGTGTCTCTTCATCTTGATTGAACTACTACCTCTGAGGTGAATACTCCAGGCTATTACTACAGAAAAGGAGTCGCTTCACCCTGATTGAACTAATACCTCTAAGGTGAACACTCCAGACTATTACTACAGAAACAGAGTCGCTTCACCCTGATTGAACTAATACCTCTCAGGTGAACACTCCAGGCTATTACTACAGAAAAGGAATCGCTTCATCCTGATTGAACTAATACCTCTCAGGTGAACACTCCAGGCTATTACTACAGAAAAGGAGTCACTTTATGCTGATTGAACTAAATCCTCTCAGGTGAATACTCCAGAATATTACTAAAGAAAAAGAGTCCCTTCATCGTGATTGAACTACTACCTCTCAAGTGAACACTCCAGGCTATTACTACAGAAAAGGAGTTGCTTCATCCTGATTGAACCAATACCTCTCAGGTGAACACTCCAGGCTATTACTACAGAAAAGGAGTCGCTTCACCCTGATTGAACTAATACCTCTCAGGTGAACACTCCAGGCTATTACTACAGAAAAGGAGTCGCTTCACCCTGATTGAATTATTACCTCCAGGTGAACACTCCAGACGATTACTACAGAAAATGAGTCGCTTCATCGTGATTGAACTAATACCTCTCAGGTGAACACTCCAGGCTATTACTACAGAAAAGGAGTCACTTCACCCTGATTGAACTAATACCTCTCAGGTGAACACTCCAGACGATTACTACAGAAAAGGAGTCGCTTCATCGTGATTGAACTTCTACCACGCAGGTGAAAACTCCAGGCAATTACTACAGAAAAGGAGTCACTTCATCCTGATTGAACTACTACCTCTAAGGTGAACACTCCAGACTATTACTACAGAAAAGAAGTTGCTTCATCCTGATTGAACTAATACCTCTAAGGTGAACACTCCAGACTATTACTACAGAAACGGAGTCGCTTCACCCTGATTGAACTAATACCTCTCAGGTGAACACTCCAGTTTATTACTACAGAAAAGGAATCGCTTCATCCTGATTGAACTAATACCTCTAAGGTGAACACTCCAGACTATTACTACAGAAAAGGAGTCGCTTCACCCTGTTTGAACTAATACCTCTCAGGTGATCACTCCAGACTATTACTACAGAAAAAGAGTCTCTTCATCTTGATTGAACTACTACCTCTCAGGTGAACACTCAAGGCTATTACTACAAAAAAGGAGTCGCTTCATCCTGATTGAATTAATACCTCTCAGGTGAACACTCCAGACTATTACTACAGAAAAAGAGTCTCTTCATCTTGATTGAACTACTACCTCTAAGGTGAACACTCCAGGCTATTACTACAGAAAAGGAGTTGCTTCATACTGATTGAACTAATACCTCTCAGGTGAACACTCCAGAATATTACTACAGAAAAAGAGTCTCTTCATCCTGATTAAACTACTACCTCTCAGGTGAACACTCCAGGCTATTACTACAGAAAAGGAGTTGCTTCATCCTGATTGAACTAATACCTCTCAGGTGAACACTCCAGTCTATTACTACAGAAAAGGAGTCACTTCACCCTGATTGAATTAATACCTCTCAGGTGAACACTCTAGACGATTACTACAGAAAAGGAGTCGCTTCATCGTGATTGAACTACTACCACGCAGGTGAACACTCCAGGCAATTACTACAGAAAAGGAGTCGCTTCATACTGATTGAACAACTACCACTCAGGTGAACACTCCAGACTATTACTACAGAAAAGGATTCGCTTCATCTTGATTGAACTAATACCTCTCAGGTGAACACTCCAGGCTTATACTACAGAAAAGGAGTCGCTTTATGCTGATTGAACTAATTCCTCTCAGGTGAACACTCCAGGCTTTAACTACAGAAAAGGAGTCCCTTCATCCTGATTGAACTACTACCTCTCAAGTGAACACTCCAGGCTATTACTACAGAAAAGGAGTTGCTTCATCCTGATTGAACTAATACCTCTCAGGTGAACACTCCAGGCTATTACTACAGAAAAGGAGTCGCTTCACCCTGATTGAACTAATACCTCTCAGGTGAACACTCCAGGCTATTACTACAGAAAAGGAGTCGCTTCACCCTGATTGAACTAATACCTTTCAGGTGAACACTCCAGACGATTACTACAGAAAAGGAGTCGCTTCATCGTGATTGAACTACTACCACGCAGGTGAAAACTCTAGGCAATTACTACAGAAAAGGAGTCGCTTCATACTGATTGAACTACTACCTCTTAGGTGAACACTCCAGGCTATTACTACAAAAAAGGAGTCGCTTCATCCTGATTGAATTAATACCTCTCAGGTGAACACTCCAGACTATTACTACAGAAAAAGAGTCTCTTCATCTTGATTGAACTACTACCTCTAAGGTGAACACTCCAGACTATTACTACAGAAAAGGAGTCGCTTCACCCTGATTGAACTAATACCTCTCAGGTGAACACTCCAGGCTATTACTACAGAAAAGGAGTTGCTTCATACTGATTGAACTAATACCTCTCAGGTGAACACTCCAGACTATTACTACAGGAAAAGAGTCTCTTCATCCTGATTAAACTACTACCTCTCAGGTGAACACACCAGGCTATTTCTACAAAAAAGGAGTCGCTTCATCCTGATTGAACTACTACCTCTAAGGTGAACACTCCAGATGATTACTACAGAAAATGAGTCGCTTCATCGTGAATTAACTATTACCACGCAGGTGAACACTCCAGGCAATTACTACAGAAAAGGAGTCGCTTCATACTGATTGAACTACTACCACTCAGGTGAACACTCCAGGCTATTACTACAGAAAAGGAGTTGCTTCATACTGATTGAACTAATACCTCTCAGGTGAACACTCCAGACTATTACTACAGAAAAAGAGTCTCTTCATCCTGATTAAACTACTGCCTCTCAGGTGAACACTCCAGACTATTACTACAGAAAAGAAGTTGCTTCATCCTGATTGAACTACTACCTCTCAGGTGAACACTCCAGGCTTTAACTACAGAAAAGGAGTCGCTTCATCTTGATTGAACTACTTCCTCTGAGGTGAATACTCCAGGCTATTACTACAGAAAAGGAGTCGCTTCACCCTGATTGAACTAATACCTCTCAGGTGAACACTCCAGGCTATTACTACAGAAAAGGAGTCACTTCACCCTGATTGAATTATTACCTCTCAGGTGAGCACTCCAGACGATTACTACAGAAAATGAGTCGCTTCATCGTGATTGAACTACTACCACGCAGGTGAACACTCCAGGCAATTACTACAGAAAAGGAGTCGCTTCATCCTGATTGAACTAATACCTCCCAGGTGAACACTCCAGACTATTACTACAGAAAAAGAGTCTCTTCATCTTGATTGAACTACTACCTCTAAGGTGAACACTCCAGGCTATTACTACAGAAAAGGAGTCGCTACACTCTGATTGAATTAATACCTCTCAGATGAACACTCCAGACTATTACTACAGAAAAATCTTTGCTTCACCCTGTTTGAATTAATACCTCTCAGGTGAACACTCCAGGCTATTACTACAGAAAAGGAGTCGCTTCACCCTGATTGAACTAATACCTCTCAGGTGAACACTCCAGGCTATTACTACAGAAAAGGAGTCGCTTCACCCTGATTGAACTAATACCTCTCAGGTGAACACTCCAGGCTATTACTACAGAAAAGGAGTTGCTTCACCCTGATTGAACTAATACCTCCCAGGTGAACACTCCAGGCTATTACTACAGAAAAGCAGTCGCTACACTCTGATGAATTAATACCTCTCAGATGTACACTCCAGACTATTACTACAGAAAAATCTTTGCTTCACCCTGATTGAATTAATACCTCTCAGGTGAACACTCCAGGCTATTACTACAGAAAAGGAGTTGCTTCATCCTGATTGAACTACTACCACTAAGGTGAACACTCCAGGCCATTACTACAGAAAATGAGTCGCTTCATCCTGATTGAACTAATTCCTCTCAGGTAAACACTCCAGTCTTTTACTACAGAAAAGGAGTTGCTTCATACTGATTGAACTAATACCTCTCAGGTGAACACTCCAGACTATTACTACAGAAAAAGTGTCTCTTCATCTTGATTGAACTACTACCTCTGAGGTGAATACTCCAGGCTATTACTACAGAAAAGGAGTCGCTTCACCCTGATTGAACTAATACCTCTAAGGTGAACACTCCAGACTATTACTACAGAAACAGAGTCGCTTCACCCTGATTGAACTAATACCTCTCAGGTGAACACTCCAGGCTATTACTACAGAAAAGGAATCGCTTCATCCTGATTGAACTAATACCTCTAAGGTGAACACTCCAGGCTATTACTACAGAAAAGGAGTCGCTTTATGCTGATTGAACTAAATCCTCTCAGGTGAATACTCCAGACTATTACTAAAGAAAAAGAGTCCCTTCATCCTGATTGAACTACTACCTCTCAAGTAAACACTCCAGGCTATTACTACAGAAAAGGAGTTGCTTCATCCTGATTGAACTAATACCTCTCAGGTGAACACTCCAGGCTATTACTACAGAAAAGGAGTCGCTTCACCCTGATTGAACTAATACCTTTCAGGTGAACACTCCAGACGATTACTACAGAAAAGGAGTCGCTTCATCGTGATTGAACTACTACCACGCAGGTGAAAACTCTAGGCAATTACTACAGAAAAGGAGTCGCTTCATACTGATTGAACTACTACCTCTTAGGTGAACACTCCAGGCTATTACTACAAAAAAGGAGTCGCTTCATCCTGATTGAATTAATACCTCTTAGGTGAACACTCCAGACTATTACTACAGAAAAAGAGTCTCTTCATCTTGATTGAACTACTACCTCTAAGGTGAACACTCCAGACTATTACTACAGAAAAGGAGTCGCTTCACCCTGATTGAACTAATACCTCTCAGGTGAACACTCCAGGCTATTACTACAGAAAAGGAGTTGCTTCATACTGATTGAACTAATACCTCTCAGGTGAACACTCCAGACTATTACTACAGAAAAAGAGTCTCCTCATCCTGATTAAACTACTACCTCTCAGGTGAACACACCAGGCTATTTCTACTGTGAGGGGGTTAGCTCGGCAGCGGGTGTGTGTGTGACCCCCGGGATGGGCTCCCCACACAAAAACAGGCCCAGCAAACGGAGGTTGTGGTTTTCAAAATCAAAAAGGTGCGGTTTATTCTCTATTTACAGTGACAAAACACAGCAAAGCAAAAGAAACATAAATAAAATAAATCCTGGTCAACTTGACCTCTGACTAAACATACAGGTTTCCTAACTAACAACTGGGATCAGCCTGGTGCTGTCCTAGTCCCTAAGTCCCTGGTTTTAAATGTCCAAGCAAATAGCCACACAGGCTTTTTCTCACCGCACAGGTGTTCACTCTCCCTAGACAGTCCACACAGGTCTGGTTCCAGGCATGAGCTAACATCTAATGAAGCTGGGAGTTCTTATAGAGGCCTAAATGAGCTGACAAGCTTCAGCTGGTCTCATCAACTCCCTGTCTGTACGACGCCCCACACTCTCCCTAGAGGTATGAGTCATCCATGAGCCCACTAGCCTTAGCTGGGCTTATACAACTCTCCACCTAGTTGTATAAGTCGGCGTAAAGCCTGAATCTGGGCGAAATATATCTACCCCCCTGGATGCAACCAGGTGACTTTACCTTCCTGCTGTCACATACCCCCCCCTCTTGTTTTAACCTCGGGGTTGGAACACCAGCAATCAGGCATTCATGTACTCGAGACAAAGCATCCACATTCCCCATTTGAACGCCAGGGCGATGCTTTACTGTGAAGTTGAATTCCTGGAGGGCCAGGAACCACCTATTCACTCTTCTATTTGTTTCCTTGTTTTGAGCCATCCACTTTAACGGAGCGTGATCCGTAACCATGTCAAAGTGCCTACCTAGCAGGTAGTACCGAAGGGAATCTAGAGCCCACTTCACCGCTAAACACTCCTTTTCAACGGTGGCGTAATTTACCTCATGGGACTTCAACTTCCTGCTGAGGTAAATGACTGGGTGCTCTTCCCCGTTCCAGACCTGGGACAATACTGCTCCTAACCCCACATCTGACGCATCACTTTGTACGACAAAGTCTTTAGGGAAGTCGGGTGAGTACAACACTGGCTGGCTACATAAGGCTTGTTTCAAGAATTGGAATGCTGCCTCAGCCTCGGGGGTCCATTTAATCATGACCGACCCTTTCCCCTTCGTCAGGTTGGTTAGGGGCACAGCCTTAGAAGCAAAGTGGGGAATGAATCGCCGATAATACCCAGCGATTCCCAGAAAGGCTCGTACCTGCTTCTTGCTGTTGGGACGTGGCCAACTCTGGATGGCCTCGACTTTGTTGAGTTGGGGTTTTATTACTCCCCTCCCAATGGTGTACCCAAGATATTTGGCCTCCTCCTGCCCAATGGTACACTTCTTGGGGTTAGCCGTAAACCCCGCTTCCCGAACAGAGTCCAGGACTGCTTGCACTTTTGGCAGATGTGAGGCCCAATCTGTGCTATGGACAATTACGTCATCCAGGTAAGCCGCAGCATACTTCCGATGGGGCCTCAGCATCTGGTCCATTTTCCGCTGGAATGTGGCCGGCGCATTCTGTAACCCGAACGGCATTCTTTTATATTGGAACGCCCCGTCTGGGGTTACAAATGCGGTTTTCTCTTTGGCCGACTTGGCCAGGGGGATTTGCCAATACCCCTTTGTGAGGTCAAGAGTCGTCATGTATCGGGCTGTTCCCAGCCGGTCGATCAACTCATCTATACGTGGCATGGGGTAGGTGTCAAATTTTGTAACTTTGTTCAACTGACGAAAATCGTTACAAAATCGCCAGCTCCCATCCGGTTTAGGCACCAACACAATGGGGCTAGACCAATCACTTTGGGACTCCTCTATCACCCCTAAGTTCAGCATTTTCTGTACTTCCTCCCGTATTGCCTCCCGTCGGGCCTCTGGGATCCGATAGGGTTTTAACTTCACCCTTTCACCGGGCGGGGTAATGATGTCATGCTCTACCCCAGATGTTTGTCCCGGCAGCTCAGAGAATACCTCCTTGTTGCGAAGCACAAACTCCTTAACCTCCTGTTGTTGGGGTTGTGACAAGGTGGCTGCTATTCCAACCTCAGGAATCACGCAACCAGTTTGAGCTGGTGACCAAGTGTCTGCGACTAGGGACTCTCTATCCCTCCAGGCTTTCAACAGATTAACGTGATAGATCTGTTCGGGCTTTCGCCTTCCTGGTTGTCTGACCTTGTAATTCACTTCGCTCACTTTTTCCATTATCTCATAGGGGCCTTGCCATTTGGCAAGGAATTTACTTTCAACCGTAGGGACAAGTACCAGTATCCTATCCCCCGGGGAAAAGGTACGGGTCTTGGCTCCACGGTTGTACACTCTCTGCTGTGCTAACTGCGCTTGGGCCAAATGTTCCTTCACGATGGGCATTACCTGTGCAATTCGGTCTTGCATCAGGGCGACATGCTCAATCACACTCCTGTGGGGAGAACTCTCACTTTCCCAAGTTTCCTTGGCAATATCCAACAGCCCTCTTGGGTGTCTCCCATACAGTAACTCAAAGGGGGAGAATCCCGTAGAGGATTGGGGCACCTCCCTAATAGCAAACATCAAATAAGGAAGTAGACAGTCCCAATCCTTTCCATCTCTATCCACCACTTTCTTCAACATTTGTTTTAGGGTTTTGTTGAATCTTTCAACCAGCCCATCGGTTTGGGGGTGATACACAGATGTACGCAATTGCGTCACTTTGAACAATTTACACAGCTCTTTCATAACCCGGGACATAAAGGGTGTACCTTGGTCCGTAAGCAGTTCTTTACAAATACCCACCCGGCTAAAAACAAGAGATAGCTCTTTGGCTATGGTTTTGGCCGAGGTATTTCTGAGAGGGATCGCTTCTGGATAACGGGTGGCATAGTCCATTATAACCAATATGTACTGGTGCCCCCTAGCGGACTTGATTATAGGACCTACCAAATCCATTGCGATTCTCTCAAACGGGACCTCAATGATGGGTAGAGGGACCAGCGGGCTACGGAAATGTGGCATCGGGGCCGACCTCTGACACACAGGGCAGGAGGAACAATAATTTTCTATGTCCTTCATCACCCCAGGCCAATAGAATCTCTGTAATACCCTCTCTCGGGTTTTCTCTGTCCCCAGATGACCTCCAAGAATGTGCCCATGGGCCAACTCCAACACCAACTTCCTGTAAGGTTTGGGCACCACAAGCTGCTCAACGGTTTCTTCTGCCCTTTTTGCCACCCGATACAGTAGGTCCTTCTCTACGCTGAAGTATGGGTAAGTGCAGGTATTATCTGGGTTCACTAACTCGCCATCTATTTCCACTACGTTTTCCCGTGCCTTTATTAGGGCGGGGTCTTTTAACTGTTCTGTGGCAAAATTTTCCCTGTGAACCTCCACATAAGAAAACTCCACAGACGGTAGGTTTTCGTCTGAGGAGGTGGGCTCCTCTCCAGTTTCTTGAGTCTCCCCTGCCAATACTGACAAGGGAAATTCTGGAGAGTCCTCACCACTCTCAGAGGAGTTCTGGCTATCACATTCCTGGTACATAGGGGCACCAGTGGGGGGCTCAGGATCATCCCACAGTTCCCAGAACTTCGGAAAATCCCTTCCCACAATGGCGTCATGCGGTAACTGAGATACTAAGCCCACTGGATGAGAGAGGGTACCTTTGGGGGTCTCGAAACACTGTAGTCACTGGATACTCTCGGGTGTCCCCATGCACACAAATAACAGCTACCTTGCTATTCCCAGAGACCTCTGTTTTAACTAACTCAGCCTTTATCAGGGTCACAAGGCTACCTGAATCCAACAATACCACAACATTTCTACCATTAACACACATTTTGCATAAATGTTTCTCAGTTCCTCGAATGGCAGTGCATGCGACTGTCGCACACAGCGACTGACGTCTGCCCGTCAGAAAGTCACACTGCATGGGTTCCTCCACAACCGGGCAATTGGCTGCAATATGTCCCGCTTGCCGGCAGCGGTAGCAAACGATCCTTCTTGCGGCCTCTTGAGCCGCTGATTTCCCAGGCTGTTCTCGCCAAACTTGGGGTAGAGCTCCCACCCTCTCACTCTCTCCACCCTCACCCCTTGGAATCCTCTTATCCGCCCCTGGGGATGGTCTGGTCTTAGGGTGGAAAGTCCGAGTGTCTCTGGAAGAGACCGTCAGGTTCTCTGTAGCCAAGTATTTCTCCACACGATCCACAAGACCATCGGCCGTCTCTGGGTCTCCATGGCTTACCCACTTTTGGATGGCAGTAGGAAGAGCTCTCAAAAACCGATCCATTACAACACGTTCCACAATCTTTGGTGCGGACAAAGTCTCTGGCTGTAGCCACTTTCTGCTCAGGTGAATGAGATCATACATTTGAGACCTGGGGGGTTTTCCAAGCTGGAAAGTCCAGTTATGCACACGCTGAGCCCGGACAGCCTGGGTGACACCCAGCCTTGCCAATATTTCAGCTTTTAGCATCACATAGTCTTTTGCTTGGTTAGGCTCTAGGTCATAGTAAGCTTTCTGCGATTCACCAGTTAACAGAGGAGCCACCAGTCCAGCCCACTGCTCCTCAGGCCACTTTTCTCTTTCAGCGGTCCGTTCAAATGTGGTCAAAAATACCTCTGGATCATCCTCTCCAGTCATTTTTGTCAATAAACGACTCACCCCAAAGGACGCGGTATTAGTGGGACGGCTTTCCTCACTGGTCTGCGGACGTTGCTGCATTACTGCTTCCATTTGTTGTAGTCTCTGCTCTAGCTTCTGTAACAGGTCTATGAAGCGGGCCTCAGATTGCTGCTGGGCTTGTTGCTGAGCTTCCAGACTCTGTTGGTGAGCTTGCTGCTGGGCTGCAAGGCTCCTTTGCAAACCTGCATTTGTCTGCTGTTGATTGGCATTTGCTAGAGCCAGCTGTTTCAGTATCTCCTCCATGCTGGCTTAAAAAAAAACTGCCCGCATTCTCCACCAACTGTGAGGGGGTTAGCTCGGCAGCGGGTGTGTGTGACCCCCGGGATGGGCTCCCCACACAAAAACAGGCCCAGCAAACGGAGGTTGTGGTTTTCAAAATCAAAAAGGTGCGGTTTATTTTCTATTTACAGTGACAAAACACAGCAAAGCAAAAGAAACATAAATAAAATAAATCCTGGTCAACTTGACCTCTGACTAAACATACAGGTTTCCTAACTAACAACTGGGATCAGCCTGGTGCTGTCCTAGTCCCTAAGTCCCTGGTTTTAAATGTCCAAGCAAATAGCCACACAGGCTTTTTCTCACCGCACAGGGGTTCACTCTCCCTAGACAGTCCACACAGGTCTGGTTCCAGGCATGAGCTAACATCTAATGAAGCTGGGAGTTCTTATAGAGGCCTAAATGAGCTGACAAGCTTCAGCTGGTCTCATCAACTCCCTGTCTGTACGACGCCCCACACTCTCCCTAGAGGTATGAGTCATCCATGAGCCCACTAGCCTTAGCTGGGCTTATACAACTCTCCACCTAGTTGTATAAGTCGGCGTAAAGCCTGAATCTGGGCGAAATATATCTACCCCCCTGGATGCAACCAGGTGACTTTACCTTCCTGCTGTCACACTACAAAAAAGGAGTCGCTTCATCCTGATTGAACTACTACCTCTAAGGTGAACACTCCAGATGATTACTACAGAAAATGAGTCGCTTCATCGTGATTGAACTACTACCACGCAGGTGAACACTCAAGGCAATTACTACAGAAAAGGAGTCGCTTCATACTGATTGAACTACTACCACTCAGGTGAACACTCCAGGCTATTACTACAGAAAAGGAGTTGCTTCATACTGATTGAACTAATACCTCTCAGGTGAACACTCCAGACTATTACTACAGAAAAAGAGTCTCTTCATCCTGATTAAACTACTGCCTCTCAGGTGAACACTCCAGACTATTACTACAGAAAAGAAGTTGCTTCATCCTGATTGAACTACTACCTCTCAGGTGAACACTCCAGGCTTTAACTACAGAAAAGGAGTTGCTTCATCCTGATTGAACTAATACCTCTCAGGTGAACACTCCAGTCTATTACTACAGAAAAGGAGTCGCTTCACCCTGATTGAATTAATAACTCTCAGGTGAACACTCTAGACGATTACTACAGAAAAGGAGTCGCTTCATCGTGATTGAACTACTACCACGCAGGTGAACACTCCAGGCAATTACTACAGAAAAGAGTCGCTTCATACTGATTGAACTACTACCACTCAGGTGAACACTCCAGACGATTACTACAGAAAAGGAGTCGCTTCATCTTGATTGAACTAATACCTCTCAGGTGAACACTCCAGGCTTTAACTACAGAAAAGGAGTCGCTTTATGCTGATTGAACTAATTCCTCTCAGGTGAACACTCCAGGCTTTAACTACAGAAAAGGAGTCCCTTCATCCTGATTGAACTACTACCTCTCAAGTGAACACTCCAGGCAATTACTACGGAAAAGGAGTTGCTTCATCCTGATTGAACTAATACCTCTCAGGTGAACACTCCAGGCTATTACTACAGAAAAGGAGTCGCTTCACCCTGATTGAACTAATACCTCTCAGGTGAACACTCCAGGCTATTACTACAGAAAAGGAGTCGCTTCACCCTGATTGAACTAATACCTTTCAGGTGAACACTCCAGACGATTACTACAGAAAAGGAGTCGCTTCATCGTGATTGAACTACTACCACGCAGGTGAAAACTCTAGGCAATTACTACAGAAAAGGAGTCGCTTCATACTGATTGAACTACTACCTCTCAGGTGAACACTCCAGGCTATTACTACAAAAAAGGAGTCGCTTCATCCTGATTGAATTAATACCTCTCAGGTGAACACTCCAGACTATTACTACAGAAAAAGAGTCTCTTCATCTTGATTGAACTACTACCTCTAAGGTGAACACTCCAAACTATTACTACAGGAAAGGAGTCGCTTCACCCTGATTGAACTAATACCTCTCAGGTGAACACTCCAGGCTATTACTACAGAAAAGGAGTTGCTTCATACTGATTGAACTAATACCTCTCAGGTGAACACTCCAGACTATTACTACAGAAAAAGAGTCTCTTCATCCTGATTAAACTACTACCTCTCAGGTGAACACACCAGGCTATTACTACAAAAAAGGAGTCGCTTCATCCTGATTGAATTAATACCTCTCAGGTGAACACTCCAGACTATTACTACAGAAAAGGAGTCGCTTCACCCTGATTGAACTAATACCTCTCAGGTGAACACTCCAGGCTATTACTACAGAAAAGGAGTTGCTTCATACTGATTGAACTAATACCTCTCAGGTGAACACTCCAGACTATTACTACAGAAAAAGAGTCTCTTCATCCTGATTAAACTACTACCTCTCAGGTGAACACACCAGGCTATTACTACAAAAAAGGAGTCGCTTCATCGTGATTGAACTAATACCTCTCAGGTGAACACTCCAGGCTATTACTACAGAAAAGGAGTCGCTTCACCCTGATTCAACTAATACCTCTCAGGTGAACACTCCAGACGATTACTACAGAAAAGGAGTCGCTTCATCGTGATTGAACTTCTACCACGCAGGTGAAAACTCCAGGCAATTACTACAGAAAAGGAGTCGCTTCATCCTGTTTGAACTACTACCTCTAAGGTGAACACTCCAGACTATTACTACAGAAAAGAAGTTGCTTCATCCTGATTGAACTAATACCTCTCAGGTGAACACTCCAGACGATTACTACAGAAAAGGAGTCGCTTCACCCTGATTCAACTAATACCTCTCAGGTGAACACTCCAGACGATTACTACAGAAAAGGAGTCGCTTCATCGTGATTGAACTTCTACCACGCAGGTGAAAACTCCAGGCAATTACTACAGAAAAGGAGTCGCTTCATCCTGTTTGAACTACTACCTCTAAGGTGAACACTCCAGACTATTACTACAGAATAGAAGTTGCTTCATCCTGATTGAACTAATACCTCTAAGGTGAACACTCCAGACTATTACTACAGAAACGGAGTCGCTTCACCCTGATTGAACTAATACCTCTCAGGTGAACACTCCAGGCTATTACTACAGAAAAGGAATCGCTTCATCCTGATTGAACTAATACCTCTAAGGTGAACACTCCAGACTATTACTACAGAAAAGGAGTCGCTTCACCCTGATTGAACTAATACCTCTCAGGTGATCACTCCAGACTATTACTACAGAAAAAGAGTCTCTTCATCCTGATTGAATTAATACCTCTGAGGTGAACACTCCAGACTATTACTACAGAAAAAGAGTCTCTTCATCTTGATTGAACTACTACCTCTAAGGTGAACACTCCAGGCTATTACTACAGAAAAGGAGTTGCTTCATACTGATTGAACTAATACCTCTCAGGTGAACATTCCAGGCTATTACTACAGAAAAGGAGTCGCTTCACCCTGATTGAACTAATACCTTTCAGGAGAACACTCCAGACGATTACTACAGAAAATGAGTCGCTTCATCGTGATTGAACTACTACCACGCAGGTGAACACTCCAGGCAATTACTACAGAAAAGGAGTCGCTTCATACTGATTGAACTACTACCACTCAGGTGAACACTCCAGGCTATTACTACAGAAAAGGAGTTGCTTCATACTGATTGAACTAATACCTCTCAGGTGAACACTCCAGACTATTACTACAGAAAAAGAGTCTCTTCATCCTGATTAAACTACTGCCTCTCAGGTGAACACTCCAGACTATTACTACAGAAAAGAAGTTGCTTCATCCTGATTGAACTACTACCTCTCAGGTGAACACTCCAGGCTTTAACTACAGAAAAGGAGTCGCTTCATCCTGATTGAACTAATACCTCTCAGGTGAACACTCCAGACTATTACTACAGAAAAAGAGTCTCTTCATCTTGATTGAACTACTACCTCTGAGGTGAATACTCCAGGCTATTACTACAGAAAAGGAGTCGCTTCACCCTGATTGAACTAATACCTCTCAGGTGAACACTCCAGGCTATTACTACAGAAAAGGAGTCGCTTCACCCTGATTGAATTATTACCTCTCAGGTGAACACTCCAGACGATTACTACAGAAAATGAGTCGCTTCATCGTGATTGAACTACTACCACGCAGGTGAACACTCCAGGCAATTACTACAGAAAAGGAGTCGCTTCATCCTGATTGAACTAATACCTCTCAGGTGAACACTCCAGACTATTACTACAGAAAAAGAGTCTCTTCATCTTGATTGAACTACTACCTCTAAGGTGAACACTCCAGGCTATTACTACAGAAAAGGAGTCGCTACACTCTGATTGAATTAATACCTCTCAGATGAACACTCCAGACTATTACTACAGAAAAATCTTTGCTTCACCCTGTTTGAATTAATACCTCTCAGGTGAACACTCCAGGCTATTACTACAGAAAAGGAGTCGCTTCACCCTGATTGAACTAATACCTCCCAGGTGAACACTCCAGGCTATTACTACAGAAAAGCAGTCGCTACACTCTGATGAATTAATACCTCTCAGATGTACACTCCAGACTATTACTACAGAAAAATCTTTGCTTCACCCTGTTTGAATTAATACCTCTCAGGTGAACACTCCAGGCTATTACTACAGAAAAGGAGTCGCTTCATCCTGATTGAACTACTACCACTAAGGTGAACACTCCAGGCCATTACTACAGAAAATGAGTCGCTTCATCCTGATTGAACTAATTCCTCTCAGGTAAACTCTCCAGTCTTTTACTACAGAAAAGGAGTTGCTTCATACTGATTGAACTAATACCTCTCAGGTGAACACTCCAGACTATTACTACAGAAAAAGTGTCTCTTCATCTTGATTGAACTACTACCTCTGAGGTGAATACTCCAGGCTATTACTACAGAAAAGGAGTCGCTTCACCCTGATTGAACTAATACCTCTAAGGTGAACACTCCAGACTATTACTACAGAAACAGAGTCGCTTCACCCTGATTGAACTAATACCTCTCAGGTGAACACTCCAGGCTATTACTACAGAAAAGGAATCGCTTCATCCTGATTGAACTAATACCTCTCAGGTGAACACTCCAGGCTATTACTACAGAAAAGGAGTCGCTTTATGCTGATTGAACTAAATCCTCTCAGGTGAATACTCCAGACTATTACTAAAGAAAAAGAGTCCCTTCATCCTGATTGAACTACTACCTCTCAAGTGAACACTCCAGGCTATTACTACAGAAAAGGAGTTGCTTCATCCTGATTGAACTAATACCTCTCAGGTGAACACTCCAGGCTATTACTACAGAAAAGGAGTCGCTTCACCCTGATTGAACTAATACCTCTCAGGTGAACACTCCAGGCTATTACTACAGAAAAGGAGTCGCTTCACCCTGATTGAATTATTACCTCCAGGTGAACACTCCAGACGATTACTACAGAAAATGAGTCGCTTCATCGTGATTGAACTAATACCTCTCAGGTGAACACTCCAGGCTATTACTACAGAAAAGGAGTCGCTTCACCCTGATTGAACTAATACCTCTCAGGTGAACACTCCAGACGATTACTACAGAAAAGGAGTCGCTTCATCGTGATTGAACTTCTACCACGCAGGTGAAAACTCCAGGCAATTACTACAGAAAAGGAGTCGCTTCATCCTGATTGAACTACTACCTCTAAGGTGAACACTCCAGACTATTACTACAGAAAATAAGTTGCTTCATCCTGATTGAACTAATACCTCTAAGGTGAACACTCCAGACTATTACTACAGAAACGGAGTCGCTTCACCCTGATTGAACTAATACCTCTCAGGTGAACACTCCAGGCTATTACTACAGAAAAGGAATCGCTTCATCCTGATTGAACTAATACCTCTAAGGTGAACACTCCAGACTATTACTACAGAAACGGAGTCGCTTCACCCTGATTGAACTAATACCTCTCAGGTGAACACTCCAGGCTATTACTACAGAAAAGGAATCGCTTCATCCTGATTGAACTAATACCTCTAAGGTGAACACTCCAGACTATTACTACAGAAAAGGAGTCGCTTCACCCTGATTGAACTAATACCTCTCAGGTGAACACTCCAGACTATTACTACAGAAAAAGAGTCTCTTCATCTTGATTGAACTACTACCTCTAAGGTGAACACTCCAGGCTATTACTACAGAAAAACAGTTGCTTCATACTGATTGAACTAATACCTCTCAGGTGAACACTCCAGAATATTACTACAGAAAAAGAGTTTCTTCATCCTGATTAAACTACTACCTCTCAAGTGAACACTCCAGGCTATTACTACAGAAAAGGAGTTGCTTCATCCTGATTGAACTAATACCTCTCAGGTGAACACTCCAGGCTATTACTACAGAAAAGGAGTCGCTTCACCCTGATTGAACTAATACCTCTCAGGTGAACACTCCAGGCTATTACTACAGAAAAGGAGTCGCTTCACCCTGATTGAACTAATACCTTTCAGGTGAACACTCCAGACGATTACTACAGAAAAGGAGTCGCTTCATCGTGATTGAACTACTACCACGCAGGTGAAAACTCTAGGCAATTACTACAGAAAAGGAGTCGCTTCATACTGATTGAACTACTACCTCTCAGGTGAACACTCCAGGCTATTACTACAAAAAAGGAGTCGCTTCATCCTGATTGAATTAATACCTCTCAGGTGAACACTCCAGACTATTACTACAGAAAAAGAGTCTCTTCATCTTGATTGAACTACTACCTCTAAGGTGAACACTCCAGACTATTACTACAGAAAAGGAGTCGCTTCACCCTGATTGAACTAATACCTCTCAGGTGAACACTCCAGGCTATTACTACAGAAAAGGAGTTGCTTCATACTGATTGAACTAATACCTCTCAGGTGAACACTCCAGACTATTACTACAGAAAAAGAGTCTCTTCATCCTGATTAAACTACTACCTCTCAGGTGAACACACCAGGCTATTACTACAAAAAAGGAGACACTTCATCCTGATTGAATTAATACCTCTCAGGTGAACACTCCAGACTATTACTACAGAAAAGGAGTCGCTTCACCCTGATTGAATTATTACCTCCAGGTGAACACTCCAGACGATTACTACAGAAAATGAGTTGCTTCATCGTGATTGAACTAATACCTCTCAGGTGAACACTCCAGGCTATTACTACAGAAAAGGAGTCGCTTCACCCTGATTCAACTAATACCTCTCAGGTGAACACTCCAGACGATTACTACAGAAAAGGAGTCGCTTCATCGTGATTGAACTTCTACCACGCAGGTGAAAACTCCAGGCAATTACTACAGAAAAGGAGTCGCTTCATCCTGATTGAACTACTACCTCTAAGGTGAACACTCCAGACTATTACTACAGAAACGGAGTCGCTTCACCCTGATTGAACTAATACCTCTCAGGTGAACACTCCAGGCTATTACTACAGAAAAGGAATCGCTTCATCCTGATTGAACTAATACCTCTAAGGTGAACACTCCAGACTATTACTACAGAAAAGGAGTCGCTTCACCCTGATTGAACTAATACCTCTCAGGTGATCACTCCAGACTATTACTACAGAAAAAGAGTCTCTTCATCTTGATTGAACTACTACCTCTCAGGTGAACACTCCAGGCTATTACTACAAAAAAGGAGGCGCTTCATCCTGATTGAATTAATACCTCTCAGGTGAACACTCCAGACTATTACTACAGAAAAAGAGTCTCTTCATCTTGATTGAACTACTACCTCTAAGGTGAACACTCCAGGCTATTACTACAGAAAAGGAGTTGCTTCATACTGATTGAACTAATACCTCTCAGGTGAACACTCCAGACTATTACTACAGAAAAAGAGTCTCTTCATCTTGATTGAACTACTACCTCTGAGGTGAATACTCCAGGCTATTACTACAGAAAAGGAGTCGCTTCACCCTGATTGAACTAATACCTCTCAGGTGAACACTCCAGACGATTACTACAGAAAATGAGTCGCTTCATCGTGATTGAACTACTACCACGCAGGTGAACACTCCAGGCAATTACTACAGAAAAGGAGTCGCTTCATCCTGATTGAACTAATACCTCTCAGGTGAACACTCCAGACTATTACTACAGAAAAAGAGTCTCTTCATCTTGATTGAACTACTACCTCTAAGGTGAACACTCCAGGCTATTACTACAGAAAAGGAGTCGCTTCACCCTGATTCAACTAATACCTCTCAGGTGAACACTCCAGACGATTACTACAGAAAAGGAGTCGCTTCATCGTGATTGAACTTCTACCACGCAGGTGAAAACTCCAGGCAATTACTACAGAAAAGGAGTCGCTTCATCCTGATTGAACTACTACCTCTAAGGTGAACACTCCAGACTATTACTACAGAAAAGAAGTTGCTTCATCCTGATTGAACTAATACCTCTAAGGTGAACACTCCAGACTATTACTACAGAAACGGAGTCGCTTCACCCTGATTGAACTAATACCTCTCAGGTGAACACTCCAGGCTATTACTACAGAAAAGGAATCGCTTCATCCTGATTGAACTAATACCTCTAAGGTGAACACTCCAGACTATTACTACAGAAAAGGAGTCGCTTCACCCTGATTGAACTAATACCTCTCAGGTTTTCACTCCAGACTATTACTACAGAAAAAGAGTCTCTTCATCTTGATTGAACTACTACCTCTCAGGTGAACACTCCAGGCTATTACTACAAAAAAGGAGGCGCTTCATCCTGATTGAATTAATACCTCTCAGGTGAACACTCCAGACTATTACTACAGAAAAAGAGTCTCTTCATCTTGATTGAACTACTACCTCTAAGGTGAACACTCCAGGCTATTACTACAGAAAAGGAGTTGCTTCATACTGATTGAACTAATACCTCTCAGGTGAACACTCCAGAATATTACTACAGAAAAAGAGTCTCTTCATCCTGATTAAACTACTACCTCTCAGGTGAACACTCCAGGCTATTACTACAGAAAAGGAGTTGCTTCATCCTGATTGAACTAATACCTCTCAAGTGAACACTCCAGTCTATTACTACAGAAAAGGAGTCGCTTCACCCTGATTGAATTAATACCTCTCAGGTGAACACTCTAGATGATTACTACAGAAAATGAGTCGCTTCATCGTGATTGAACTACTACCACGCAGGTGAACACTCCAGGCAATTACTACAGAAAAGGAGTTGCTTCATACTGATTGAACTACTACCACTCAGGTGAACACTCCAGACTATTACTACAGAAAAGGAGTCGCTTCATCTTGATTGAACTAATACCTCTCAGGTGAACACTCCAGGCTTATACTACAGAAAAGGAGTCGCTTTATGCTGATTGAACTAATTCCTCTCAGGTGAACACTCCAGGCTTTAACTACAGAAAAGGAGTCCCTTCATCCTGATTGAACTACTACCTCTCAAGTGAACACTCCAGGCTATTACTACAGAAAAGGAGTTGCTTCATCCTGATTGAACTAATACCTCTCAGGTGAACACTCCAGGCTATTACTACAGAAAAGGAGTCGCTTCACCCTGATTGAACTAATACCTCTCAGGTGAAAACTCCAGGCTATTACTACAGAAAAGGAGTTGCTTCATCCTGATTGAACTAATACCTCTCAGGTGAACACTCCAGACGATTACTACAGAAAAGGAGTCGCTTCATCGTGATTGAACTACAACCACGCAGGTGAAAACTCTAGGCAATTACTACAGAAAAGGAGTCGCTTCATACTGATTGAACTACTACCTCTTAGGTGAACACTCCAGGCTATTACTACAAAAAAGGAGTCGCTTCATCCTGATTGAATTAATACCTCTCAGGTGAACACTCCAGACTATTACTACAGAAAAAGAGTCTCTTCATCTTGATTGAACTACTACCTCTAAGGTGAACACTCCAGACTATTACTACAGAAAAGGAGTCGCTTCACCCTGATTGAACTAATACCTCTCAGGTGAACACTCCAGGCTATTACTACAGAAAAGGAGTTGCTTCATACTGATTGAACTAATACCTCTCAGGTGAACACTCCAGACTATTACTACAGAAAAAGAGTCTCTTCATCCTGATTAAACTACTACCTCTCAGGTGAACACACCAGGCTATTTCTACAAAAAAGGAGTCGCTTCATCCTGATTGAACTACTACCTCTAAGGTGAACACTCCAGATGATTACTACAGAAAATGAGTCGCTTCATCGTGATTGAACTACTACCACACAGGTGAACACTCCAGGCAATTACTACAGAAAAGGAGTCGCTTCATACTGATTGAACTACTACCACTCAGATGAACACTCCAGGCTATTACTACAGAAAAGGAGTTGCTTCATACTGATTGAACTAATACCTCTCAGGTGAACACTCCAGACTATTACTACAGAAAAAGAGTCTCTTCATCCTGATTAAACTACTGCCTCTCAGGTGAACACTCCAGACTATTACTACAGAAAAGAAGTTGCTTCATCCTGATTGAACTACTACCTCTCAGGTGAACACTCCAGGCTTTTACTACAGAAAAGGAGTCGCTTCATCCTGATTGAACTAATACCTCTCAGGTGAACACTCCAGACTATTACTACAGAAAAAGAGTTTCTTCATCTTGATTGAACTACTACCTCTGAGGTGAATACTCCAGGCTATTACTACAGAAAAGGAGTCGCTTCACCCTGATTGAACTAATACCTCTCAGGTGAACACTCCAGGCTATTACTACAGAAAAGGAGTCGCTTCACCCTGATTGAATTATTACCTCTCAGGTGAACACTCCAGACGATTACTACAGAAAATGAGTCGCTTCATCGTGATTGAACTACTACCACGCAGGTGAACACTCCAGGCAATTACTACAGAAAAGGAGTCGCTTCACCCTGATTGAACTAATACCTCTCAGGTGAACACTCCAGGCTATTACTACAGAAAAGGAGTCGCTTCACCCTGATTGAACTAATACCTCCCAGGTGAACACTCCAGGCTATTACTACAGAAAAGCAGTCGCTACACTCTGATGAATTAATACCTCTCAGATGTACACTCCAGACTATTACTACAGAAAAATCTTTGCTTCACCCTGTTTGAATTAATACCTCTCAGGTGAACACTCCAGGTTATTACTACAGAAAAGGAGTCGCTTCATCCTGATTGAACTACTACCACTAAGGTGAACACTCCAGGCCATTACTACAGAAAATGAGTCGCTTCATCCTGATTGAACTAATTCCTCTCAGGTAAACACTCCAGTCTTTTACTACAGAAAAGGAGTTGCTTCATACTGATTGAACTAATACCTCTCAGGTGAACACTCCACACTATTACTACAGAAAAAGAGTCTCTTCATCCTGATTAAACTACTACCTCTCAGGTGAACACTCCAGACTATTACTACAGAAAATAAGTTGCTTCCTCCTGATTGAACTACTACCTTTCAGGTGAACACTCCAGGCTATTACTACAGAAAAGGAGTCGCTTCATCCTGATTGAATTAATGCCTCTCAGATGAACACTCCAGACGATTACTACAGAAAAGGAGTCGCTTCACCCTGATTGAACTAATACCTCTCAGGTGAACACTCCAGGCTATTACTACAGAAAAGGAGTCACTTCACCCTGATTGAACTAATTCCTCTCAGGTGAACACTCCAGGCTATTACTACAGAAAAGGAGTCGCTTTATTCTGATTGAACTAATTCCTCTCAGGTGAACACTCCAGACTATTACTAAAGAAAAAGAGTCCCTTCATCCTGATTCAACTACTATCTCTCAAGTGAACACTCCAGGCTATTACTACAGAAAAGGAGTTGCTTCATCCTGATTGAACTAATACCTCTCAGATGAACACTCCAGGCTATTACTACAGAAAAGGAGTCGCTTCACCCTGATTGAACTAATACCTCTCAGGTGAACACTCCAGGCTATTACTACAGAAAAGGAGTCACTTCACCCTGATTGAATTAATACCTCTCAGGTGAACACTCCAGACGATTACTACAGAAAATGAGTCGCTTCATCGTGATTGAACTACTACCACGCAGGTGAACACTCCAGGCAATTACTACAGAAAAGGAGTCGCTTCAAACTGATTGAACTACTACCACTCAGGTAAACACTCCAGGCTATTACTACAGAAAAGGAGTTGCTTCATACTGATTGAACTAATACCTCTCAGGTGAACACTCCAGACTATTACTACAGAAAAAGAGTCTCTTCATCCTGATTAAACTACTGCCTCTCAGGTGAACACTCCAGACTATTACTACAGAAAAGAAGTTGCTTCATCCTGATTGAACTACTACCTCTCAGGTGAACACTCCAGGCTTTAACTACAGAAAAGGAGTCGCTTCATCCTCATTGAACTAATACCTCTCAGGTGAACACTCCAGACTATTACTACAGAAAAAGAGTCTCTTCATCTTGATTGAACTACTACCTTTAAGGTGAACACTCCAGGCTATTACTACAGAAAAGGAGTCGCTACACTCTGATTGAATTAATACCTCTCAGATGAACACTCCAGACTATTACTACAGAAAAATCTTTGCTTCACCCTGTTTGAAGTAATACCTCTCAGGTGAACACTCCAGGCTATTACTACAGAAAAGGAGTCGCTTCACCCTGATTGAACTAATACCTCTCAGGTGAACACTCCAGGCTATTACTACAGAAAAGGAGTCGCTTCACCCTGATTGAATTATTACCTCTCAGGTGAACACTCCAGGCTATTACTACAGAAAAGGAGTCGCTTCACCCTGATTGAATTATTACCTCTCAGGTGAACACTCCAGGCTATTACTACAGAAAAGGAGTTGCTTCATCCTGATTGAACTAATACCTCCCAGGTGAACACTCCAGGCTATTACTACAGAAAAGGAGTCGCTACACTCTGATGAATTAATACCTCTCAGATGTACACTCCAGACTATTACTACAGAAAAATCTTTGCTTCACCCTGTTTGAATTAATACCTCTCAGGTGAACACTCCAGGCTATTACTACAGAAAAGGAGTCGCTTCATCCTGATTGAACTACTACCACTAAGGTGAACACTCCAGGCCATTACTACAGAAAATGAGTCGCTTCATCCTGATTGAACTAATTCCTCTCAGGTATACACTCCAGTCTTTTACTACAGAAAAGAAGTTGCTTCATACTGATTGAACTAATACCTCTCAGGTGAACACTCCAGACTATTACTACAGAAAAAGTGTCTCTTCATCTTGATTGAACTACTACCTCTGAGGTGAATACTCCAGGCTATTACTACAGAAAAGGAGTCGCTTCACCCTGATTGAACTAATACCTCTAAGGTGAACACTCCAGACTATTACTACAGAAACAGAGTCGCTTCACCCTGATTGAACTAATACCTCTCAGGTGAACACTCCAGGCTATTACTACAGAAAAGGAATCGCTTCATCCTGATTGAACTAATACCTCTCAGGTGAACACTCCAGGCTATTACTACAGAAAAGGAGTCACTTTATGCTGATTGAACTAAATCCTCTCAGGTGAATACTCCAGACTATTACTAAAGAAAAAGAGTCCCTTCATCGTGATTGAACTACTACCTCTCAAGTGAACACTCCAGGCTATTACTACAGAAAAGGAGTTGCTTCATCCTGATTGAACCAATACCTCTCAGGTGAACACTCCAGGCTATTACTACAGAAAAGGAGTCGCTTCACCCTGATTGAACTAATACCTCTCAGGTGAACACTCCAGGCTATTACTACAGAAAAGGAGTCGCTTCACCCTGATTGAATTATTACCTCCAGGTGAACACTCCAGACGATTACTACAGAAAATGAGTCGCTTCATCGTGATTGAACTAATACCTCTCAGGTGAACACTCCAGGCTATTACTACAGAAAAGGAGTCGCTTCACCCTGATTGAACTAATACCTCTCAGGTGAACACTCCAGACGATTACTACAGAAAAGGAGTCGCTTCATCGTGATTGAACTTCTACCACGCAGGTGAAAACTCCAGGCAATTACTACAGAAAAGGAGTCACTTCATCCTGATTGAACTACTACCTCTAAGGTGAACACTCCAGACTATTACTACAGAAAAGAAGTTGCTTCATCCTGATTGAACTAATACCTCTAAGGTGAACACTCCAGACTATTACTACAGAAACGGAGTCGCTTCACCCTGATTGAACTAATACCTCTCAGGTGAACACTCCAGTTTATTACTACAGAAAAGGAATCGCTTCATCCTGATTGAACTAATACCTCTAAGGTGAACACTCCAGACTATTACTACAGAAAAGGAGTCGCTTCACCCTGTTTGAACTAATACCTCTCAGGTGATCACTCCAGACTATTACTACAGAAAAAGAGTCTCTTCATCTTGATTGAACTACTACCTCTCAGGTGAACACTCAAGGCTATTACTACAAAAAAGGAGTCGCTTCATCCTGATTGAATTAATACCTCTCAGGTGAACACTCCAGACTATTACTACAGAAAAAGAGTCTCTTCATCTTGATTGAACTACTACCTCTAAGGTGAACACTCCAGGCTATTACTACAGAAAAGGAGTTGCTTCATACTGATTGAACTAATACCTCTCAGGTGAACACTCCAGAATATTACTACAGAAAAAGAGTCTCTTCATCCTGATTAAACTACTACCTCTCAGGTGAACACTCCAGGCTATTACTACAGAAAAGGAGTTGCTTCATCCTGATTGAACTAATACCTCTCAGGTGAACACTCCAGTCTATTACTACAGAAAAGGAGTCACTTCACCCTGATTGAATTAATACCTCTCAGGTGAACACTCTAGACGATTACTACAGAAAAGGAGTCGCTTCATCGTGATTGAACTACTACCACGCAGGTGAACACTCCAGGCAATTACTACAGAAAAGGAGTCGCTTCATACTGATTGAACAACTACCACTCAGGTGAACACTCCAGACTATTACTACAGAAAAGGATTCGCTTCATCTTGATTGAACTAATACCTCTCAGGTGAACACTCCAGGCTTATACTACAGAAAAGGAGTCGCTTTATGCTGATTGAACTAATTCCTCTCAGGTGAACACTCCAGGCTTTAACTACAGAAAAGGAGTCCCTTCATCCTGATTGAACTACTACCTCTCAAGTGAACACTCCAGGCTATTACTACAGAAAAGGAGTTGCTTCATCCTGATTGAACTAATACCTCTCAGGTGAACACTCCAGGCTATTACTACAGAAAAGGAGTCGCTTCACCCTGATTGAACTAATACCTCTCAGGTGAACACTCCAGGCTATTACTACAGAAAAGGAGTCGCTTCACCCTGATTGAACTAATACCTTTCAGGTGAACACTCCAGACGATTACTACAGAAAAGGAGTCGCTTCATCGTGATTGAACTACTACCACGCAGGTGAAAACTCTAGGCAATTACTACAGAAAAGGAGTCGCTTCATACTGATTGAACTACTACCTCTTAGGTGAACACTCCAGGCTATTACTACAAAAAAGGAGTCGCTTCATCCTGATTGAATTAATACCTCTCAGGTGAACACTCCAGACTATTACTACAGAAAAAGAGTCTCTTCATCTTGATTGAACTACTACCTCTAAGGTGAACACTCCAGACTATTACTACAGAAAAGGAGTCGCTTCACCCTGATTGAACTAATACCTCTCAGGTGAACACTCCAGGCTATTACTACAGAAAAGGAGTTGCTTCATACTGATTGAACTAATACCTCTCAGGTGAACACTCCAGACTATTACTACAGAAAAAGAGTCTCTTCATCCTGATTAAACTACTACCTCTCAGGTGAACACACCAGGCTATTTCTACAAAAAAGGAGTCGCTTCATCCTGATTGAACTACTATCTCTAAGGTGAACACTCCAGATGATTACTACAGAAAATGAGTCGCTTCATCGTGATTGAACTATTACCACGCAGGTGAACACTCCAGGCAATTACTACAGAAAAGGAGTCGCTTCATACTGATTGAACTACTACCACTCAGGTGAACACTCCAGGCTATTACTACAGAAAAGGAGTTGCTTCATACTGATTGAACTAATACCTCTCAGGTGAACACTCCAGACTATTACTACAGAAAAAGAGTCTCTTCATCCTGATTAAACTACTGCCTCTCAGGTGAACACTCCAGACTATTACTACAGAAAAGAAGTTGCTTCATCCTGATTGAACTACTACCTCTCAGGTGAACACTCCAGGCTTTAACTACAGAAAAGGAGTCGCTTCATCTTGATTGAACTACTTCCTCTGAGGTGAATACTCCAGGCTATTACTACAGAAAAGGAGTCGCTTCACCCTGATTGAACTAATACCTCTCAGGTGAACACTCCAGGCTATTACTACAGAAAAGGAGTCACTTCACCCTGATTGAATTATTACCTCTCAGGTGAGCACTCCAGACGATTACTACAGAAAATGAGTCGCTTCATCGTGATTGAACTACTACCACGCAGGTGAACACTCCAGGCAATTACTACAGAAAAGGAGTCGCTTCATCCTGATTGAACTAATACCTCCCAGGTGAACACTCCAGACTATTACTACAGAAAAAGAGTCTCTTCATCTTGATTGAACTACTACCTCTAAGGTGAACACTCCAGGCTATTACTACAGAAAAGGAGTCGCTACACTCTGATTGAATTAATACCTCTCAGATGAACACTCCAGACTATTACTACAGAAAAATCTTTGCTTCACCCTGTTTGAATTAATACCTCTCAGGTGAACACTCCAGGCTATTACTACAGAAAAGGAGTCGCTTCACCCTGATTGAACTAATACCTCTCAGGTGAACACTCCAGGCTATTACTACAGAAAAGGAGTCGCTTCACCCTGATTGAACTAATACCTCTCAGGTGAACACTCCAGGCTATTACTACAGAAAAGGAGTTGCTTCACCCTGATTGAACTAATACCTCCCAGGTGAACACTCCAGGCTATTACTACAGAAAAGCAGTCGCTACACTCTGATGAATTAATACCTCTCAGATGTACACTCCAGACTATTACTACAGAAAAATCTTTGCTTCACCCTGATTGAATTAATACCTCTCAGGTGAACACTCCAGGCTATTACTACAGAAAAGGAGTCGCTTCATCCTGATTGAACTACTACCACTAAGGTGAACACTCCAGGCCATTACTACAGAAAATGAGTCGCTTCATCCTGATTGAACTAATTCCTCTCAGGTAAACACTCCAGTCTTTTACTACAGAAAAGGAGTTGCTTCATACTGATTGAACTAATACCTCTCAGGTGAACACTCCAGACTATTACTACAGAAAAAGTGTCTCTTCATCTTGATTGAACTACTACCTCTGAGGTGAATACTCCAGGCTATTACTACAGAAAAGGAGTCGCTTCACCCTGATTGAACTAATACCTCTAAGGTGAACACTCCAGACTATTACTACAGAAACAGAGTCGCTTCACCCTGATTGAACTAATACCTCTCAGGTGAACACTCCAGGCTATTACTACAGAAAAGGAATCGCTTCATCCTGATTGAACTAATACCTCTAAGGTGAACACTCCAGGCTATTACTACAGAAAAGGAGTCGCTTTATGCTGATTGAACTAAATCCTCTCAGGTGAATACTCCAGACTATTACTAAAGAAAAAGAGTCCCTTCATCCTGATTGAACTACTACCTCTCAAGTAAACACTCCAGGCTATTACTACAGAAAAGGAGTTGCTTCATCCTGATTGAACTAATACCTCTCAGGTGAACACTCCAGGCTATTACTACAGAAAAGGAGTCGCTTCACCCTGATTGAACTAATACCTTTCAGGTGAACACTCCAGACGATTACTACAGAAAAGGAGTCGCTTCATCGTGATTGAACTACTACCACGCAGGTGAAAACTCTAGGCAATTACTACAGAAAAGGAGTCGCTTCATACTGATTGAACTACTACCTCTTAGGTGAACACTCCAGGCTATTACTACAAAAAAGGAGTCGCTTCATCCTGATTGAATTAATACCTCTTAGGTGAACACTCCAGACTATTACTACAGAAAAAGAGTCTCTTCATCTTGATTGAACTACTACCTCTAAGGTGAACACTCCAGACTATTACTACAGAAAAGGAGTCGCTTCACCCTGATTGAACTAATACCTCTCAGGTGAACACTCCAGGCTATTACTACAGAAAAGGAGTTGCTTCATACTGATTGAACTAATACCTCTCAGGTGAACACTCCAGACTATTACTACAGAAAAAGAGTCTCCTCATCCTGATTAAACTACTACCTCTCAGGTGAACACACCAGGCTATTTCTACTGTGAGGGGGTTAGCTCGGCAGCGGGTGTGTGTGTGACCCCCGGGATGGGCTCCCCACACAAAAACAGGCCCAGCAAACGGAGGTTGTGGTTTTCAAAATCAAAAAGGTGCGGTTTATTTTCTATTTACAGTGACAAAACACAGCAAAGCAAAAGAAACATAAATAAAATAAATCCTGGTCAACTTGACCTCTGACTAAACATACAGGTTTCCTAACTAACAACTGGGATCAGCCTGGTGCTGTCCTAGTCCCTAAGTCCCTGGTTTTAAATGTCCAAGCAAATAGCCACACAGGCTTTTTCTCACCGCACAGGTGTTCACTCTCCCTAGACAGTCCACACAGGTCTGGTTCCAGGCATGAGCTAACATCTAATGAAGCTGGGAGTTCTTATAGAGGCCTAAATGAGCTGACAAGCTTCAGCTGGTCTCATCAACTCCCTGTCTGTACGACGCCCCACACTCTCCCTAGAGGTATGAGTCATCCATGAGCCCACTAGCCTTAGCTGGGCTTATACAACTCTCCACCTAGTTGTATAAGTCGGCGTAAAGCCTGAATCTGGGCGAAATATATCTACCCCCCTGGATGCAACCAGGTGACTTTACCTTCCTGCTGTCACATACCCCCCCCTCTTGTTTTAACCTCGGGGTTGGAACACCAGCAATCAGGCATTCATGTACTCGAGACAAAGCATCCACATTCCCCATTTGAACGCCAGGGCGATGCTTTACTGTGAAGTTGAATTCCTGGAGGGCCAGGAACCACCTATTCACTCTTCTATTTGTTTCCTTGTTTTGAGCCATCCACTTTAACGGAGCGTGATCCGTAACCATGTCAAAGTGCCTACCTAGCAGGTAGTACCGAAGGGAATCTAGAGCCCACTTCACCGCTAAACACTCCTTTTCAACGGTGGCGTAATTTACCTCATGGGACTTCAACTTCCTGCTGAGGTAAATGACTGGGTGCTCTTCCCCGTTCCAGACCTGGGACAATACTGCTCCTAACCCCACATCTGACGCATCACTTTGTACGACAAAGTCTTTAGGGAAGTCGGGTGAGTACAACACTGGCTGGCTACATAAGGCTTGTTTCAAGAATTGGAATGCTGCCTCAGCCTCGGGGGTCCATTTAATCATGACCGACCCTTTCCCCTTCGTCAGGTTGGTTAGGGGCACAGCCTTAGAAGCAAAGTGGGGAATGAATCGCCGATAATACCCAGCGATTCCCAGAAAGGCTCGTACCTGCTTCTTGCTGTTGGGACGTGGCCAACTCTGGATGGCCTCGACTTTGTTGAGTTGGGGTTTTATTACTCCCCTCCCAATGGTGTACCCAAGATATTTGGCCTCCTCCTGCCCAATGGTACACTTCTTGGGGTTAGCCGTAAACCCCGCTTCCCGAACAGAGTCCAGGACTGCTTGCACTTTTGGCAGATGTGAGGCCCAATCTGTGCTATGGACAATTACGTCATCCAGGTAAGCCGCAGCATACTTCCGATGGGGCCTCAGCATCTGGTCCATTTTCCGCTGGAATGTGGCCGGCGCATTCTGTAACCCGAACGGCATTCTTTTATATTGGAACGCCCCGTCTGGGGTTACAAATGCGGTTTTCTCTTTGGCCGACTTGGCCAGGGGGATTTGCCAATACCCCTTTGTGAGGTCAAGAGTCGTCATGTATCGGGCTGTTCCCAGCCGGTCGATCAACTCATCTATACGTGGCATGGGGTAGGTGTCAAATTTTGTAACTTTGTTCAACTGACGAAAATCGTTACAAAATCGCCAGCTCCCATCCGGTTTAGGCACCAACACAATGGGGCTAGACCAATCACTTTGGGACTCCTCTATCACCCCTAAGTTCAGCATTTTCTGTACTTCCTCCCGTATTGCCTCCCGTCGGGCCTCTGGGATCCGATAGGGTTTTAACTTCACCCTTTCACCGGGCGGGGTAATGATGTCATGCTCTACCCCAGATGTTTGTCCCGGCAGCTCAGAGAATACCTCCTTGTTGCGAAGCACAAACTCCTTAACCTCCTGTTGTTGGGGTTGTGACAAGGTGGCTGCTATTCCAACCTCAGGAATCACGCAACCAGTTTGAGCTGGTGACCAAGTGTCTGCGACTAGGGACTCTCTATCCCTCCAGGCTTTCAACAGATTAACGTGATAGATCTGTTCGGGCTTTCGCCTTCCTGGTTGTCTGACCTTGTAATTCACTTCGCTCACTTTTTCCATTATTTCATAGGGGCCTTGCCATTTGGCAAGGAATTTACTTTCAACCGTAGGGACAAGTACCAGTATCCTATCCCCCGGGGAAAAGGTACGGGTCTTGGCTCCACGGTTGTACACTCTCTGCTGTGCTAACTGCGCTTGGGCCAAATGTTCCTTCACGATGGGCATTACCTGTGCAATTCGGTCTTGCATCAGGGCGACATGCTCAATCACACTCCTGTGGGGAGAACTCTCACTTTCCCAAGTTTCCTTGGCAATATCCAACAGCCCTCTTGGGTGTCTCCCATACAGTAACTCAAAGGGGGAGAATCCCGTAGAGGATTGGGGCACCTCCCTAATAGCAAACATCAAATAAGGAAGTAGACAGTCCCAATCCTTTCCATCTCTATCCACCACTTTCTTCAACATTTGTTTTAGGGTTTTGTTGAATCTTTCAACCAGCCCATCGGTTTGGGGGTGATACACAGATGTACGCAATTGCGTCACTTTGAACAATTTACACAGCTCTTTCATAACCCGGGACATAAAGGGTGTACCTTGGTCCGTAAGCAGTTCTTTACAAATACCCACCCGGCTAAAAACAAGAGATAGCTCTTTGGCTATGGTTTTGGCCGAGGTATTTCTGAGAGGGATCGCTTCTGGATAACGGGTGGCATAGTCCATTATAACCAATATGTACTGGTGCCCCCTAGCGGACTTGATTATAGGACCTACCAAATCCATTGCGATTCTCTCAAACGGGACCTCAATGATGGGTAGAGGGACCAGCGGGCTACGGAAATGTGGCATCGGGGCCGACCTCTGACACACAGGGCAGGAGGAACAATAATTTTCTATGTCCTTCATCACCCCAGGCCAATAGAATCTCTGTAATACCCTCTCTCGGGTTTTCTCTGTCCCCAGATGACCTCCAAGAATGTGCCCATGGGCCAACTCCAACACCAACTTCCTGTAAGGTTTGGGCACCACAAGCTGCTCAACGGTTTCTTCTGCCCTTTTTGCCACCCGATACAGTAGGTCCTTCTCTACGCTGAAGTATGGGTAAGTGCAGGTATTATCTGGGTTCACTAACTCGCCATCTATTTCCACTACGTTTTCCCGTGCCTTTATTAGGGCGGGGTCTTTTAACTGTTCTGTGGCAAAATTTTCCCTGTGAACCTCCACATCAGAAAACTCCACAGACGGTAGGTTTTCGTCTGAGGAGGTGGGCTCCTCTCCAGTTTCTTGAGTCTCCCCTGCCAATACTGACAAGGGAAATTCTGGAGAGTCCTCACCACTCTCAGAGGAGTTCTGGCTATCACATTCCTGGTACATAGGGGCACCAGTGGGGGGCTCAGGATCATCCCACAGTTCCCAGAACTTCGGAAAATCCCTTCCCACAATGGCGTCATGCGGTAACTGAGATACTAAGCCCACTGGATGAGAGAGGGTACCTTTGGGGGTCTCGAAACACTGTAGTCACTGGATACTCTCGGGTGTCCCCATGCACACAAATAACAGCTACCTTGCTATTCCCAGAGACCTCTGTTTTAACTAACTCAGCCTTTATCAGGGTCACAAGGCTACCTGAATCCAACAATACCACAACATTTCTACCATTAACACACATTTTGCATAAATGTTTCTCAGTTCCTCGAATGGCAGTGCATGCGACTGTCGCACACAGCGACTGACGTCTGCCCGTCAGAAAGTCACACTGCATGGGTTCCTCCACAACCGGGCAATTGGCTGCAATATGTCCCGCTTGCCGGCAGCGGTAGCAAACGATCCTTCTTGCGGCCTCTTGAGCCGCTGATTTCCCAGGCTGTTCTCGCCAAACTTGGGGTAGAGCTCCCACCCTCTCACTCTCTCCACCCTCACCCCTTGGAATCCTCTTATCCGCCCCTGGGGATGGTCTGGTCTTAGGGTGGAAAGTCCGAGTGTCTCTGGAAGAGACCGTCAGGTTCTCTGTAGCCAAGTATTTCTCCACACGATCCACAAGACCATCGGCCGTCTCTGGGTCTCCATGGCTTACCCACTTTTGGATGGCAGTAGGAAGAGCTCTCAAAAACCGATCCATTACAACACGTTCCACAATCTTTGGTGCGGACAAAGTCTCTGGCTGTAGCCACTTTCTGCTCAGGTGAATGAGATCATACATTTGAGACCTGGGGGGTTTTCCAAGCTGGAAAGTCCAGTTATGCACACGCTGAGCCCGGACAGCCTGGGTGACACCCAGCCTTGCCAATATTTCAGCTTTTAGCATCACATAGTCTTTTGCTTGGTTAGGCTCTAGGTCATAGTAAGCTTTCTGCGATTCACCAGTTAACAGAGGAGCCACCAGTCCAGCCCACTGCTCCTCAGGCCACTTTTCTCTTTCAGCGGTCCGTTCAAATGTGGTCAAAAATACCTCTGGATCATCCTCTCCAGTCATTTTTGTCAATAAACGACTCACCCCAAAGGACGCGGTATTAGTGGGACGGCTTTCCTCACTGGTCTGCGGACGTTGCTGCATTACTGCTTCCATTTGTTGTAGTCTCTGCTCTAGCTTCTGTAACAGGTCTATGAAGCGGGCCTCAGATTGCTGCTGGGCTTGTTGCTGAGCTTCCAGACTCTGTTGGTGAGCTTGCTGCTGGGCTGCAAGGCTCCTTTGCAAACCTGCATTTGTCTGCTGTTGATTGGCATTTGCTAGAGCCAGCTGTTTCAGTATCTCCTCCATGCTGGCTTAAAAAAAAACTGCCCGCATTCTCCACCAACTGTGAGGGGGTTAGCTCGGCAGCGGGTGTGTGTGACCCCCGGGATGGGCTCCCCACACAAAAACAGGCCCAGCAAACGGAGGTTGTGGTTTTCAAAATCAAAAAGGTGCGGTTTATTTTCTATTTACAGTGACAAAACACAGCAAAGCAAAAGAAACATAAATAAAATAAATCCTGGTCAACTTGACCTCTGACTAAACATACAGGTTTCCTAACTAACAACTGGGATCAGCCTGGTGCTGTCCTAGTCCCTAAGTCCCTGGTTTTAAATGTCCAAGCAAATAGCCACACAGGCTTTTTCTCACCGCACAGGGGTTCACTCTCCCTAGACAGTCCACACAGGTCTGGTTCTAGGCATGAGCTAACATCTAATGAAGCTGGGAGTTCTTATAGAGGCCTAAATGAGCTGACAAGCTTCAGCTGGTCTCATCAACTCCCTGTCTGTACGACGCCCCACACTCTCCCTAGAGGTATGAGTCATCCATGAGCCCACTAGCCTTAGCTGGGCTTATACAACTCTCCACCTAGTTGTATAAGTCGGCGTAAAGCCTGAATCTGGGCGAAATATATCTACCCCCCTGGATGCAACCAGGTGACTTTACCTTCCTGCTGTCACACTACAAAAAAGGAGTCGCTTCATCCTGATTGAACTACTACCTCTAAGGTGAACACTCCAGATGATTACTACAGAAAATGAGTCGCTTCATCGTGATTGAACTACTACCACGCAGGTGAACACTCAAGGCAATTACTACAGAAAAGGAGTCGCTTCATACTGATTGAACTACTACCACTCAGGTGAACACTCCAGGCTATTACTACAGAAAAGGAGTTGCTTCATACTGATTGAACTAATACCTCTCAGGTGAACACTCCAGACTATTACTACAGAAAAAGAGTCTCTTCATCCTGATTAAACTACTGCCTCTCAGGTGAACACTCCAGACTATTACTACAGAAAATAAGTTGCTTCATCCTGATTGAACTACTACCTCTCAGGTGAACACTCCAGGCTTTAACTACAGAAAAGGAGTTGCTTCATCCTGATTGAACTAATACCTCTCAGGTGAACACTCCAGTCTATTACTACAGAAAAGGAGTCGCTTCACCCTGATTGAATTAATAACTCTCAGGTGAACACTCTAGACGATTACTACAGAAAAGGAGTCGCTTCATCGTGATTGAACTACTACCACGCAGGTGAACACTCCAGGCAATTACTACAGAAAAGAGTCGCTTCATACTGATTGAACTACTACCACTCAGGTGAACACTCCAGACGATTACTACAGAAAAGGAGTCGCTTCATCTTGATTGAACTAATACCTCTCAGGTGAACACTCCAGGCTTATACTACAGAAAAGGAGTCGCTTTATGCTGATTGAACTAATTCCTCTCAGGTGAACACTCCAGGCTTTAACTACAGAAAAGGAGTCCCTTCATCCTGATTGAACTACTACCTCTCAAGTGAACACTCCAGGCTATTACTACGGAAAAGGAGTTGCTTCATCCTGATTGAACTAATACCTCTCAGGTGAACACTCCAGGCTATTACTACAGAAAAGGAGTCGCTTCACCCTGATTGAACTAATACCTCTCAGGTGAACACTCCAGGCTATTACTACAGAAAAGGAGTCGCTTCACCCTGATTGAACTAATACCTTTCAGGTGAACACTCCAGACGATTACTACAGAAAAGGAGTCGCTTCATCGTGATTGAACTACTACCACGCAGGTGAAAACTCTAGGCAATTACTACAGAAAAGGAGTCGCTTCATACTGATTGAACTACTACCTCTCAGGTGAACACTCCAGGCTATTACTACAAAAAAGGAGTCGCTTCATCCTGATTGAATTAATACCTCTCAGGTGAACACTCCAGACTATTACTACAGAAAAAGAGTCTCTTCATCTTGATTGAACTACTACCTCTAAGGTGAACACTCCAAACTATTACTACAGAAAAGGAGTCGCTTCACCCTGATTGAACTAATACCTCTCAGGTGAACACTCCAGGCTATTACTACAGAAAAGGAGTTGCTTCATACTGATTGAACTAATACCTCTCAGGTGAACACTCCAGACTATTACTACAGAAAAAGAGTCTCTTCATCCTGATTAAACTACTACCTCTCAGGTGAACACACCAGGCTATTACTACAAAAAAGGAGTCGCTTCATCCTGATTGAATTAATACCTCTCAGGTGAACACTCCAGACTATTACTACAGAAAAGGAGTCGCTTCACCCTGATTGAACTAATACCTCTCAGGTGAACACTCCAGGCTATTACTACAGAAAAGGAGTTGCTTCATACTGATTGAACTAATACCTCTCAGGTGAACACTCCAGACTATTACTACAGAAAAAGAGTCTCTTCATCCTGATTAAACTACTACCTCTCAGGTGAACACACCAGGCTATTACTACAAAAAAGGAGTCGCTTCATCGTGATTGAACTAATACCTCTCAGGTGAACACTCCAGGCTATTACTACAGAAAAGGAGTCGCTTCACCCTGATTCAACTAATACCTCTCAGGTGAACACTCCAGACGATTACTACAGAAAAGGAGTCGCTTCATCGTGATTGAACTTCTACCACGCAGGTGAAAACTCCAGGCAATTACTACAGAAAAGGAGTCGCTTCATCCTGTTTGAACTACTACCTCTAAGGTGAACACTCCAGACTATTACTACAGAAAAGAAGTTGCTTCATCCTGATTGAACTAATACCTCTCAGGTGAACACTCCAGACGATTACTACAGAAAAGGAGTCGCTTCACCCTGATTCAACTAATACCTCTCAGGTGAACACTCCAGACGATTACTACAGAAAAGGAGTCGCTTCATCGTGATTGAACTTCTACCACGCAGGTGAAAACTCCAGGCAATTACTACAGAAAAGGAGTCGCTTCATCCTGTTTGAACTACTACCTCTAAGGTGAACACTCCAGACTATTACTACAGAAAAGAAGTTGCTTCATCCTGATTGAACTAATACCTCTAAGGTGAACACTCCAGACTATTACTACAGAAACGGAGTCGCTTCACCCTGATTGAACTAATACCTCTCAGGTGAACACTCCAGGCTATTACTACAGAAAAGGAATCGCTTCATCCTGATTGAACTAATACCTCTAAGGTGAACACTCCAGACTATTACTACAGAAAAGGAGTCGCTTCACCCTGATTGAACTAATACCTCTCAGGTGATCACTCCAGACTATTACTACAGAAAAAGAGTCTCTTCATCCTGATTGAATTAATACCTCTGAGGTGAACACTCCAGACTATTACTACAGAAAAAGAGTCTCTTCATCTTGATTGAACTACTACCTCTAAGGTGAACACTCCAGGCTATTACTACAGAAAAGGAGTTGCTTCATACTGATTGAACTAATACCTCTCAGGTGAACATTCCAGGCTATTACTACAGAAAAGGAGTCGCTTCACCCTGATTGAACTAATACCTTTCAGGTGAACACTCCAGACGATTACTACAGAAAATGAGTCGCTTCATCGTGATTGAACTACTACCACGCAGGTGAACACTCCAGGCAATTACTACAGAAAAGGAGTCGCTTCATACTGATTGAACTACTACCACTCAGGTGAACACTCCAGGCTATTACTACAGAAAAGGAGTTGCTTCATACTGATTGAACTAATACCTCTCAGGTGAACACTCCAGACTATTACTACAGAAAAAGAGTCTCTTCATCCTGATTAAACTACTGCCTCTCAGGTGAACACTCCAGACTATTACTACAGAAAAGAAGTTGCTTCATCCTGATTGAACTACTACCTCTCAGGTGAACACTCCAGGCTTTAACTACAGAAAAGGAGTCGCTTCATCCTGATTGAACTAATACCTCTCAGGTGAACACTCCAGACTATTACTACAGAAAAAGAGTCTCTTCATCTTGATTGAACTACTACCTCTGAGGTGAATACTCCAGGCTATTACTACAGAAAAGGAGTCGCTTCACCCTGATTGAACTAATACCTCTCAGGTGAACACTCCAGGCTATTACTACAGAAAAGGAGTCGCTTCACCCTGATTGAATTATTACCTCTCAGGTGAACACTCCAGACGATTACTACAGAAAATGAGTCGCTTCATCGTGATTGAACTACTACCACGCAGGTGAACACTCCAGGCAATTACTACAGAAAAGGAGTCGCTTCATCCTGATTGAACTAATACCTCTCAGGTGAACACTCCAGACTATTACTACAGAAAAAGAGTCTCTTCATCTTGATTGAACTACTACCTCTAAGGTGAACACTCCAGGCTATTACTACAGAAAAGGAGTCGCTACACTCTGATTGAATTAATACCTCTCAGATGAACACTCCAGACTATTACTACAGAAAAATCTTTGCTTCACCCTGTTTGAATTAATACCTCTCAGGTGAACACTCCAGGCTATTACTACAGAAAAGGAGTCGCTTCACCCTGATTGAACTAATACCTCCCAGGTGAACACTCCAGGCTATTACTACAGAAAAGCAGTCGCTACACTCTGATGAATTAATACCTCTCAGATGTACACTCCAGACTATTACTACAGAAAAATCTTTGCTTCACCCTGTTTGAATTAATACCTCTCAGGTGAACACTCCAGGCTATTACTACAGAAAAGGAGTCGCTTCATCCTGATTGAACTACTACCACTAAGGTGAACACTCCAGGCCATTACTACAGAAAATGAGTCGCTTCATCCTGATTGAACTAATTCCTCTCAGGTAAACTCTCCAGTCTTTTACTACAGAAAAGGAGTTGCTTCATACTGATTGAACTAATACCTCTCAGGTGAACACTCCAGACTATTACTACAGAAAAAGTGTCTCTTCATCTTGATTGAACTACTACCTCTGAGGTGAATACTCCAGGCTATTACTACAGAAAAGGAGTCGCTTCACCCTGATTGAACTAATACCTCTAAGGTGAACACTCCAGACTATTACTACAGAAACAGAGTCGCTTCACCCTGATTGAACTAATACCTCTCAGGTGAACACTCCAGGCTATTACTACAGAAAAGGAGTCGCTTTATGCTGATTGAACTAAATCCTCTCAGGTGAATACTCCAGACTATTACTAAAGAAAAAGAGTCCCTTCATCCTGATTGAACTACTACCTCTCAAGTGAACACTCCAGGCTATTACTACAGAAAAGGAGTTGCTTCATCCTGATTGAACTAATACCTCTCAGGTGAACACTCCAGGCTATTACTACAGAAAAGGAGTCGCTTCACCCTGATTGAACTAATACCTCTCAGGTGAACACTCCAGGCTATTACTACAGAAAAGGAGTCGCTTCACCCTGATTGAATTATTACCTCCAGGTGAACACTCCAGACGATTACTACAGAAAATGAGTCGCTTCATCGTGATTGAACTAATACCTCTCAGGTGAACACTCCAGGCTATTACTACAGAAAAGGAGTCGCTTCACCCTGATTGAACTAATACCTCTCAGGTGAACACTCCAGACGATTACTACAGAAAAGGAGTCGCTTCATCGTGATTGAACTTCTACCACGCAGGTGAAAACTCCAGGCAATTACTACAGAAAAGGAGTCGCTTCATCCTGATTGAACTACTACCTCTAAGGTGAACACTCCAGACTATTACTACAGAAAATAAGTTGCTTCATCCTGATTGAACTAATACCTCTAAGGTGAACACTCCAGACTATTACTACAGAAACGGAGTCGCTTCACCCTGATTGAACTAATACCTCTCAGGTGAACACTCCAGGCTATTACTACAGAAAAGGAATCGCTTCATCCTGATTGAACTAATACCTCTAAGGTGAACACTCCAGACTATTACTACAGAAACGGAGTCGCTTCACCCTGATTGAACTAATACCTCTCAGGTGAACACTCCAGGCTATTACTACAGAAAAGGAATCGCTTCATCCTGATTGAACTAATACCTCTAAGGTGAACACTCCAGACTATTACTACAGAAAAGGAGTCGCTTCACCCTGATTGAACTAATACCTCTCAGGTGAACACTCCAGACTATTACTACAGAAAAAGAGTCTCTTCATCTTGATTGAACTACTACCTCTAAGGTGAACACTCCAGGCTATTACTACAGAAAAGCAGTTGCTTCATACTGATTGAACTAATACCTCTCAGGTGAACACTCCAGAATATTACTACAGAAAAAGAGTTTCTTCATCCTGATTAAACTACTACCTCTCAAGTGAACACTCCAGGCTATTACTACAGAAAAGGAGTTGCTTCATCCTGATTGAACTAATACCTCTCAGGTGAACACTCCAGGCTATTACTACAGAAAAGGAGTCGCTTCACCCTGATTGAACTAATACCTCTCAGGTGAACACTCCAGGCTATTACTACAGAAAAGGAGTCGCTTCACCCTGATTGAACTAATACCTTTCAGGTGAACACTCCAGACGATTACTACAGAAAAGGAGTCGCTTCATCGTGATTGAACTACTACCACGCAGGTGAAAACTCTAGGCAATTACTACAGAAAAGGAGTCGCTTCATACTGATTGAACTACTACCTCTCAGGTGAACACTCCAGGCTATTACTACAAAAAAGGAGTCGCTTCATCCTGATTGAATTAATACCTCTCAGGTGAACACTCCAGACTATTACTACAGAAAAAGAGTCTCTTCATCTTGATTGAACTACTACCTCTAAGGTGAACACTCCAGACTATTACTACAGAAAAGGAGTCGCTTCACCCTGATTGAACTAATACCTCTCAGGTGAACACTCCAGGCTATTACTACAGAAAAGGAGTTGCTTCATACTGATTGAACTAATACCTCTCAGGTGAACACTCCAGACTATTACTACAGAAAAAGAGTCTCTTCATCCTGATTAAACTACTACCTCTCAGGTGAACACACCAGGCTATTACTACAAAAAAGGAGACGCTTCATCCTGATTGAATTAATACCTCTCAGGTGAACACTCCAGACTATTACTACAGAAAAGGAGTCGCTTCACCCTGATTGAATTATTACCTCCAGGTGAACACTCCAGACGATTACTACAGAAAATGAGTCGCTTCATCGTGATTGAACTAATACCTCTCAGGTGAACACTCCAGGCTATTACTACAGAAAAGGAGTCGCTTCACCCTGATTCAACTAATACCTCTCAGGTGAACACTCCAGACGATTACTACAGAAAAGGAGTCGCTTCATCGTGATTGAACTTCTACCACGCAGGTGAAAACTCCAGGCAATTACTACAGAAAAGGAGTCGCTTCATCCTGATTGAACTACTACCTCTAAGGTGAACACTCCAGACTATTACTACAGAAACGGAGTCGCTTCACCCTGATTGAACTAATACCTCTCAGGTGAACACTCCAGGCTATTACTACAGAAAAGGAATCGCTTCATCCTGATTGAACTAATACCTCTAAGGTGAACACTCCAGACTATTACTACAGAAAAGGAGTCGCTTCACCCTGATTGAACTAATACCTCTCAGGTGATCACTCCAGACTATTACTACAGAAAAAGAGTCTCTTCATCTTGATTGAACTACTACCTCTCAGGTGAACACTCCAGGCTATTACTACAAAAAAGGAGGCGCTTCATCCTGATTGAATTAATACCTCTCAGGTGAACACTCCAGACTATTACTACAGAAAAAGAGTCTCTTCATCTTGATTGAACTACTACCTCTAAGGTGAACACTCCAGGCTATTACTACAGAAAAGGAGTTGCTTCATACTGATTGAACTAATACCTCTCAGGTGAACACTCCAGACTATTACTACAGAAAAAGAGTCTCTTCATCTTGATTGAACTACTACCTCTGAGGTGAATACTCCAGGCTATTACTACAGAAAAGGAGTCGCTTCACCCTGATTGAACTAATACCTCTCAGGTGAACACTCCAGGCTATTACTACAGAAAAGGAGTCGCTTCACCCTGATTGAATTATTACCTCTCAGGTGAACACTCCAGACGATTACTACAGAAAATGAGTCGCTTCATCGTGATTGAACTACTACCACGCAGGTGAACACTCCAGGCAATTACTACAGAAAAGGAGTCGCTTCATCCTGATTGAACTAATACCTCTCAGGTGAACACTCCAGACTATTACTACAGAAAAAGAGTCTCTTCATCTTGATTGAACTACTACCTCTAAGGTGAACACTCCAGGCTATTACTACAGAAAAGGAGTCGCTTCACCCTGATTCAACTAATACCTCTCAGGTGAACACTCCAGACGATTACTACAGAAAAGGAGTCGCTTCATCGTGATTGAACTTCTACCACGCAGGTGAAAACTCCAGGCAATTACTACAGAAAAGGAGTCGCTTCATCCTGATTGAACTACTACCTCTAAGGTGAACACTCCAGACTATTACTACAGAAAAGAAGTTGCTTCATCCTGATTGAACTAATACCTCTAAGGTGAACACTCCAGACTATTACTACAGAAACGGAGTCGCTTCACCCTGATTGAACTAATACCTCTCAGGTGAACACTCCAGGCTATTACTACAGAAAAGGAATCGCTTCATCCTGATTGAACTAATACCTCTAAGGTGAACACTCCAGACTATTACTACAGAAAAGGAGTCGCTTCACCCTGATTGAACTAATACCTCTCAGGTGATCACTCCAGACTATTACTACAGAAAAAGAGTCTCTTCATCTTGATTGAACTACTACCTCTCAGGTGAACACTCCAGGCTATTACTACAAAAAAGGAGGCGCTTCATCCTGATTGAATTAATACCTCTCAGGTGAACACTCCAGACTATTACTACAGAAAAAGAGTCTCTTCATCTTGATTGAACTACTACCTCTAAGGTGAACACTCCAGGCTATTACTACAGAAAAGGAGTTGCTTCATACTGATTGAACTAATACCTCTCAGGTGAACACTCCAGAATATTACTACAGAAAAAGAGTCTCTTCATCCTGATTAAACTACTACCTCTCAGGTGAACACTCCAGGCTATTACTACAGAAAAGGAGTTGCTTCATCCTGATTGAACTAATACCTCTCAAGTGAACACTCCAGTCTATTACTACAGAAAAGGAGTCGCTTCACCCTGATTGAATTAATACCTCTCAGGTGAACACTCTAGATGATTACTACAGAAAATGAGTCGCTTCATCGTGATTGAACTACTACCACGCAGGTGAACACTCCAGGCAATTACTACAGAAAAGGAGTTGCTTCATACTGATTGAACTACTACCACTCAGGTGAACACTCCAGACTATTACTACAGAAAAGGAGTCGCTTCATCTTGATTGAACTAATACCTCTCAGGTGAACACTCCAGGCTTATACTACAGAAAAGGAGTCGCTTTATGCTGATTGAACTAATTCCTCTCAGGTGAACACTCCAGGCTTTAACTACAGAAAAGGAGTCCCTTCATCCTGATTGAACTACTACCTCTCAAGTGAACACTCCAGGCTATTACTACAGAAAAGGAGTTGCTTCATCCTGATTGAACTAATACCTCTCAGGTGAACACTCCAGGCTATTACTACAGAAAAGGAGTCGCTTCACCCTGATTGAACTAATACCTCTCAGGTGAAAACTCCAGGCTATTACTACAGAAAAGGAGTTGCTTCATCCTGATTGAACTAATACCTCTCAGGTGAACACTCCAGACGATTACTACAGAAAAGGAGTCGCTTCATCGTGATTGAACTACAACCACGCAGGTGAAAACTCTAGGCAATTACTACAGAAAAGGAGTCGCTTCATACTGATTGAACTACTACCTCTTAGGTGAACACTCCAGGCTATTACTACAAAAAAGGAGTCGCTTCATCCTGATTGAATTAATACCTCTCAGGTGAACACTCCAGACTATTACTACAGAAAAAGAGTCTCTTCATCTTGATTGAACTACTACCTCTAAGGTGAACACTCCAGACTATTACTACAGAAAAGGAGTCGCTTCACCCTGATTGAACTAATACCTCTCAGGTGAACACTCAAGGCTATTACTACAGAAAAGGAGTTGCTTCATACTGATTGAACTAATACCTCTCAGGTGAACACTCCAGACTATTACTACAGAAAAAGAGTCTCTTCATCCTGATTAAACTACTACCTCTCAGGTGAACACACCAGGCTATTTCTACAAAAAAGGAGTCGCTTCATCCTGTTTGAACTACTACCTCTAAGGTGAACACTCCAGATGATTACTACAGAAAATGAGTCGCTTCATCGTGATTGAACTACTACCACACAGGTGAACACTCCAGGCAATTACTACAGAAAAGGAGTCGCTTCATACTGATTGAACTACTACCACTCAGATGAACACTCCAGGCTATTACTACAGAAAAGGAGTTGCTTCATACTGATTGAACTAATACCTCTCAGGTGAACACTCCAGACTATTACTACAGAAAAAGAGTCTCTTCATCCTGATTAAACTACTGCCTCTCAGGTGAACACTCCAGACTATTACTACAGAAAAGAAGTTGCTTCATCCTGATTGAACTACTACCTCTCAGGTGAACACTCCAGGCTTTTACTACAGAAAAGGAGTCGCTTCATCCTGATTGAACTAATACCTCTCAGGTGAACACTCCAGACTATTACTACAGAAAAAGAGTCTCTTCATCTTGATTGAACTACTACCTCTGAGGTGAATACTCCAGGCTATTACTACAGAAAAGGAGTCGCTTCACCCTGATTGAACTAATACCTCTCAGGTGAACACTCCAGGCTATTACTACAGAAAAGGAGTCGCTTCACCCTGATTGAATTATTACCTCTCAGGTGAACACTCCAGACGATTACTACAGAAAATGAGTCGCTTCATCGTGATTGAACTACTACCACGCAGGTGAACACTCCAGGCAATTACTACAGAAAAGGAGTCGCTTCACCCTGATTGAACTAATACCTCTCAGGTGAACACTCCAGGCTATTACTACAGAAAAGGAGTCGCTTCACCCTGATTGAACTAATACCTCCCAGGTGAACACTCCAGGCTATTACTACAGAAAAGCAGTCGCTACACTCTGATGAATTAATACCTCTCAGATGTACACTCCAGACTATTACTACAGAAAAATCTTTGCTTCACCCTGTTTGAATTAATACCTCTCAGGTGAACACTCCAGGTTATTACTACAGAAAAGGAGTCGCTTCATCCTGATTGAACTACTACCACTAAGGTGAACACTCCAGGCCATTACTACAGAAAATGAGTCGCTTCATCCTGATTGAACTAATTCCTCTCAGGTAAACACTCCAGTCTTTTACTACAGAAAAGGAGTTGCTTCATACTGATTGAACTAATACCTCTCAGGTGAACACTCCACACTATTACTACAGAAAAAGTGTCTCTTCATCTTGATTGAACTACTACCTCTGAGGTGAATACTCCAGGCTATTACTACAGAAAAGGAGTCGCTTCACCCTGATTGAACTAATACCTCTAAGGTGAACACTCCAGACTATTACTACAGAAACAGAGTCGCTTCACCCTGATTGAACTAATACCTCTCAGGTGAACACTCCAGGCTATTACTACAGAAAAGGAATCGCTTCATCCTGATTGAACTAATACCTCTCAGGTGAACACTCCAGGCTATTACTACAGAAAAGGAGTCGCTTTATGCTGATTGAACTAAATCCTCTCAGGTGAATACTCCAGACTATTACTAAAGAAAAAGAGTCCCTTCATCCTGATTGAACTACTACCTCTCAAGTGAACACTCCAGGCTATTACTACAGAAAAGGAGTTGCTTCATCCTGATTGAACTAATACCTCTCAGGTGAACACTCCAGGCTATTACTACAGAAAAGGAGTCGCTTCACCCTGATTGAAATAATACCTCCCAGGTGAACACTCCAGGCTATTACTACAGAAAAGGAGTCGCTTCACCCTGATTGAATTATTACCTCCAGGTGAACACTCCAGGCTATTACTACAGAAAAGGAGTCGCTTCACCCTGATTGAACTAATACCTCTCAGGTGAACACTCCAGACGATTACTACAGAAAAGGAGTCGCTTCATCGTGATTGAACTTCTACGACGCAGGTGAAAACTCCAGGCAATTACTACAGAAAAGGAGTCGCTTCATCCTGATTGAACTACTACCTCTAAGGTGAACACTCCAGACTATTACTACAGAAAATAAGTTGCTTCATCCTGATTGAACTAATACCTCTAAGGTGAACACTCCAGACTATTACTACAGAAACGGAGTCGCTTCACCCTGATTGAACTAATACCTCTCAGGTGAACACTCCAGGCTATTACTACAGAAAAGGAATCGCTTCATCCTGATTGAACTAATACCTCTAAGGTGAACACTCCAGACTATTACTACAGAAAAGGAGTCGCTTCACCCTGATTGAACTAATACCTCTAAGGTGAACACTCCAGACTATTACTACAGAAAAGAAGTTGCTTCATCCTGATTGAACTAATACCTCTAAGGTGAACACTCCAGACTATTACTACAGAAACGGAGTCGCTTCACCCTGATTGAACTAATACCTCTCAGGTGAACACTCCAGGCTATTACTACAGAAAAGGAATCGCTTCATCCTGATTGAACTAATACCTCTAAGGTGAACACTCCAGACTATTACTACAGAAAAGGAGTCGCTTCACCCTGATTGAACTAATACCTCTCAGGTGATCACTCCAGACTATTACTACAGAAAAAGAGTCTCTTCATCTTGATTGAACTACTACCTCTCAGGTGAACACTCCAGGCTATTACTACAAAAAAGGAGGCGCTTCATCCTGATTGAATTAATACCTCTCAGGTGAACACTCCAGACTATTACTACAGAAAAAGAGTCTCTTCATCTTGATTGAACTACTACCTCTAAGGTGAACACTCCAGGCTATTACTACAGAAAAGGAGTTGCTTCATACTGATTGAACTAATACCTCTCAGGTGAACACTCCAGAATATTACTACATAAAAAGAGTCTCTTCATCCTGATTAAACTACTACCTCTCAGGTGAACACTCCAGGCTATTACTACAGAAAAGGAGTTGCTTCATCCTGATTGAACTAATACCTCTCAGGTGAACATTCCAGGCTATTACTACAGAAAAGGAGTCGCTTCACCCTGATTGAACTAATACCTTTCAGGTGAACACTCCAGACGATTACTACAGAAAAGGAGTCGCTTCATCGTGATTGAACTACTACCACGCAGGTGAAAACTCTAGGCAATTACTACAGAAAAGGAGTCGCTTCATACTGATTGAACTACTACCTCTTAGGTGAACACTCCAGGCTATTACTACAAAAAAGGAGTCGCTTCATCCTGATTGAATAAATACCTCTCAGGTGAACACTCCAGACTATTACTACAGAAAAAGAGTCTCTTCATCTTGATTGAACTACTACCTCTAAGGTGAACACTCCAGACTATTACTACAGAAAAGGAGTCGCTTCACCCTGATTGAACTAATACCTCTCAGGTGAACACTCCAGGCTATTACTACAGAAAAGGAGTTGCTTCATACTGATTGAACTAATACCTCTCAGGTGAACACTCCAGACTATTACTACAGAAAAAGAGTCTCTTCATCCTGATTAAACTACTACCTCTCAGGTGAACACACCAGGCTATTTCTACAAAAAAGGAGTCGCTTCATCCTGATTGAACTACTACCTCTAAGGTGAACACTCCAGATGATTACTACAGAAAATGAGTCGCTTCATCGTGATTGAACTACTACCACGCAGGTGAACACTCCAGGCAATTACTACAGAAAAGGAGTCGCTTCATACTGATTGAACTACTACCACTCAGGTGAACACTCCAGGCTATTACTACAGAAAAGGAGTTGCTTCATACTGATTGAACTAATACCTCTCAGGTGAACACTCCAGACTATTACTACAGAAAAAGAGTCTCTTCATCCTGATTAAACTACTGCCTCTCAGGTGAACACTCCAGACTATTACTACAGAAAAGAAGTTGCTTCATCCTGATTGAACTACTACCTCTCAGGTGAACACTCCAGGCTTTAACTACAGAAAAGGAGTCGCTTCATCCTGATTGAACTAATACCTCTCAGGTGAACACTCCAGACTATTACTACAGAAAAAGAGTCTCTTCATCTTGATTGAACTACTACCTCTGAGGTGAATACTCCAGGCTATTACTACAGAAAAGGAGTCGCTTCACCCTGATTGAACTAATACCTCTCAGGTGAACACTCCAGGCTATTACTACAGAAAAGGAGTCGCTTCACCCTGATTGAATTATTACCTCTCAGGTGAACACTCCAGACGATTACTACAGAAAATGAGTCGCTTCATCGTGATTGAACTACTACCACGCAGGTGAACACTCCAGGCAATTACTACAGAAAAGGAGTCGCTTCATCCTGATTGAACTAATACCTCTCAGGTGAACACTCCAGACTATTACTACAGAAAAAGAGTCTCTTCATCTTGATTGAACTACTACCTCTAAGGTGAACACTCCAGGCTATTACTACAGAAAAGGAGTCGCTACACTCTGATTGAATTAATACCTCTCAGAAGAACACTCCAGACTATTACTACAGAAAAATCTTTGCTTCACCCTGTTTGAATTAATACCTCTCAGGTGAACACTCCAGGCTATTACTACAGAAAAGGAGTCGCTTCACCCTGATTGAACTAATACCTCCCAGGTGAACACTCCAGGCTATTACTACAGAAAAGCAGTCGCTACACTCTGATGAATTAATACCTCTCAGATGTACACTCCAGACTATTACTACAGAAAAATCTTTGCTTCACCCTGTTTGAATTAATACCTCTCAGGTGAACACTCCAGGCTATTACTACAGAAAAGGAGTCGCTTCATCCTGATTGAACTACTACCACTAAGGTGAACACTCCAGGCCATTACTACAGAAAATGAGTCGCTTCATCCTGATTGAACTAATTCCTCTCAGGTAAACTCTCCAGTCTTTTACTACAGAAAAGGAGTTGCTTCATACTGATTGAACTAATACCTCTCAGGTGAACACTCCAGACTATTACTACAGAAAAAGTGTCTCTTCATCTTGATTGAACTACTACCTCTGAGGTGAATACTCCAGGCTATTACTACAGAAAAGGAGTCGCTTCACCCTGATTGAACTAATACCTCTCAAGTGAACACTCCAGACTATTACTACAGAAACAGAGTCGCTTCACCCTGATTGAACTAATACCTCTCAGGTGAACACTCCAGGCTATTACTACAGAAAAGGAATCGCTTCATCCTGATTGAACTAATACCTCTCAGGTGAACACTCCAGGCTATTACTACAGAAAAGGAGTCGCTTTATGCTGATTGAACTAAATCCTCTCAGGTGAATACTCCAGACTATTACTAAAGAAAAAGAGTCCCTTCATCCTGATTGAACTACTACCTCTCAAGTGAACACTCCAGGCTATTACTACAGAAAAGGAGTTGCTTCATCCTGATTGAACTAATACCTCTCAGGTGAACACTCCAGGCTATTACTACAGAAAAGGAGTCGCTTCACCCTGATTGAACTAATACCTCTCAGGTGAACACTCCAGGCTATTACTACAGAAAAGGAGTCGCTTCACCCTGATTGAATTATTACCTCCAGGTGAACACTCCAGACGATTACTACAGAAAATGAGTCGCTTCATCGTGATTGAACTAATACCTCTCAGGTGAACACTCCAGGCTATTACTACAGAAAAGGAGTCGCTTCACCCTGATTGAACTAATACCTCTCAGGTGAACACTCCAGACGATTACTACAGAAAAGGAGTCGCTTCATCGTGATTGAACTTCTACCACGCAGGTGAAAACTCCAGGCAATTACTACAGAAAAGGAGTCGCTTCATCCTGATTGAACTACTACCTCTAAGGTGAACACTCCAGACTATTACTACAGAAAATAAGTTGCTTCATCCTGATTGAACTAATACCTCTAAGGTGAACACTCCAGACTATTACTACAGAAACGGAGTCGCTTCACCCTGATTGAACTAATACCTCTCAGGTGAACACTCCAGGCTATTACTACAGAAAAGGAATCGCTTCATCCTGATTGAACTAATACCTCTAAGGTGAACACTCCAGACTATTACTACAGAAAAGGAGTCGCTTCACCCTGATTGAACTAATACCTCTCAGGTGATCACTCCAGACTATTACTACAGAAAAAGAGTCTCTTCATCTTGATTGAACTACTACCTCTCAGGTGAACACTCCAGGCTATTACTACAAAAAAGGAGTCGCTTCATCCTGATTGAATTAATACCTCTCAGGTGAACACTCCAGACTATTACTACAGAAAAAGAGTCTCTTCATCTTGATTGAACTACTACCTCTAAGGTGAACACTCCAGGCTATTACTACAGAAAAGCAGTTGCTTCATACTGATTGAACTAATACCTCTCAGGTGAACACTCCAGAATATTACTACAGAAAAAGAGTTTCTTCATCCTGATTAAACTACTACCTCTCAAGTGAACACTCCAGGCTATTACTACAGAAAAGGAGTTGCTTCATCCTGATTGAACTAATACCTCTCAGGTGAACACTCCAGGCTATTACTACAGAAAAGGAGTCGCTTCACCCTGATTGAACTAATACCTCTCAGGTGAACACTCCAGGCTATTACTACAGAAAAGGAGTCGCTTCACCCTGATTGAACTAATACCTTTCAGGTGAACACTCCAGACGATTACTACAGAAAAGGAGTCGCTTCATCGTGATTGAACTACTACCACGCAGGTGAAAACTCTAGGCAATTACTACAGAAAAGGAGTCGCTTCATACTGATTGAACTACTACCTCTCAGGTGAACACTCCAGGCTATTACTACAAAAAAGGAGTCGCTTCATCCTGATTGAATTAATACCTCTCAGGTGAACACTCCAGACTATTACTACAGAAAAAGAGTCTCTTCATCTTGATTGAACTACTACCTCTAAGGTGAACACTCAAGACTATTACTACAGAAAAGGAGTCGCTTCACCCTGATTGAACTAATACCTCTCAGGTGAACACTCCAGGCTATTACTACAGAAAAGGAGTTGCTTCATACTGATTGAACTAATACCTCTCAGGTGAACACTCCAGACTATTACTACAGAAAAAGAGTCTCTTCATCCTGATTAAACTACTACCTCTCAGGTGAACACACCAGGCTATTACTACAAAAAAGGAGTCGCTTCATCCTGATTGAATTAATACCTCTCAGGTGAACACTCCAGACTATTACTACAGAAAAGGAGTCGCTTCACCCTGATTGAATTATTACCTCCAGGTGAACACTCCAGACGATTACTACAGAAAATGAGTCGCTTCATCGTGATTGAACTAATACCTCTCAGGTGAACACTCCAGGCTATTACTACAGAAAAGGAGTCGCTTCACCCTGATTCAACTAATACCTCTCAGGTGAACACACCAGACGATTACTACAGAAAAGGAGTCGCTTCATCGTGATTGAACTTCTACCACGCAGGTGAAAACTCCAGGCAATTACTACAGAAAAGGAGTCGCTTCATCCTGATTGAACTACTACCTCTAAGGTGAACACTCCAGACTATTACTACAGAAAAGAAGTTGCTTCATCCTGATTGAACTAATACCTCTAAGGTGAACACTCCAGACTATTACTACAGAAACGGAGTCGCTTCACCCTGATTGAACTAATACCTCTCAGGTGAACACTCCAGGCTATTACTACAGAAAAGGAATCGCTTCATCCTGATTGAACTAATACCTCTAAGGTGAACACTCCAGACTATTACTACAGAAAAGGAGTCGCTTCACCCTGATTGAACTAATACCTCTCAGGTGATCACTCCAGACTATTACTACAGAAAAAGAGTCTCTTCATCTTGATTGAACTACTACCTCTCAGGTGAACACTCCAGGCTATTACTACAGAAAAGGAGTTGCTTCATACTGATTGAACTAATACCTCTCAGGTGAACACTCCAGAATATTACTACAGAAAAAGAGTCTCTTCATCCTGATTAAACTACTACCTCTCAGGTGAACACTCCAGGCTATTACTACAGAAAAGGAGTTGCTTCATCCTGATTGAACTAATACCTCTCAAGTGAACACTCCAGTCTATTACTACAGAAAAGGAGTCGCTTCACCCTGATTGAATTAATACCTCTCAGGTGAACACTCTAGATGATTACTACAGAAAAGGAGTCGCTTCATCGTGATTGAACTACTACCACGCAGGTGAACACTCCAGGCAGTTACTACAGAAAAGGAGTTGCTTCATACTGATTGAACTACTACCACTCAGGTGAACACTCCAGACTATTACTACAGAAAAGGAGTCGCTTCATCTTGATTGAACTAATACCTCTCAGGTGAACACTCCAGGCTTATACTACAGAAAAGGAGTCGCTTTATGCTGATTGAACTAATTCCTCTCAGGTGAACACTCCAGGCTTTAACTACAGAAAAGGAGTCCCTTCATCCTGATTGAACTACTACCTCTCAAGTGAACACTCCAGGCTATTACTACAGAAAAGGAGTTGCTTCATCCTGATTGAACTAATACCTCTCAGGTGAACACTCCAGGCTATTACTACAGAAAAGGAGTCGCTTCACCCTGATTGAACTAATACCTCTCAGGTGAAAACTCCAGGCTATTACTACAGAAAAGGAGTTGCTTCATCCTGATTGAACTAATACCTCTCAGGTGAACACTCCAGACGATTACTACAGAAAAGGAGTCGCTTCATCGTGATTGAACTACTACCACGCAGGTGAAAACTCTAGGCAATTACTACAGAAAAGGAGTCGCTTCATACTGATTGAACTACTACCTCTTAGGTGAACACTCCAGGCTATTACTACAAAAAAGGAGTCGCTTCATCCTGATTGAATTAATACCTCTCAGGTGAACACTCCAGACTATTACTACAGAAAAAGAGTCTCTTCATCTTGATTGAACTACTACCTCTAAGGTGAACACTCCAGACTATTACTACAGAAAAGGAGTCGCTTCACCCTGATTGAACTAATACCTCTCAGGTGAACACTCCAGGCTATTACTACAGAAAAGGAGTTGCTTCATACTGATTGAACTAATACCTCTCAGGTGAACACTCCAGACTATTACTACAGAAAAAGAGTCTCTTCATCCTGATTAAACTACTACCTCTCAGGTGAACACACCAGGCTATTTCTACAAAAAAGGAGTCGCTTCATCCTGATTGAACTACTACCTCTAAGGTGAACACTCCAGATGATTACTACAGAAAATGAGTTGCTTCATCGTGATTGAACTACTACCACGCAGGTGAACACTCCAGGCAATTACTACAGAAAAGGAGTCGCTTCATACTGATTGAACTACTACCACTCAGATGAACACTCCAGGCTATTACTACAGAAAAGGAGTTGCTTCATACTGATTGAACTAATACCTCTCAGGTGAACACTCCAGACTACTACTACAGAAAAAGAGTCTCTTCATCCTGATTAAACTACTGCCTCTCAGGTGAACACTCCAGACTATTACTACAGAAAAGAAGTTGCTTCATCCTGATTGAACTACTACCTCTCAGGTGAACACTCCAGGCTTTTACTACAGAAAAGGAGTCGCTTCATCCTGATTGAACTAATACCTCTCAGGTGAACACTCCAGACTATTACTACAGAAAAAGAGTCTCTTCATCTTGATTGAACTACTACCTCTGAGGTGAATACTCCAGGCTATTACTACAGAAAAGGAGTCGCTTCACCCTGATTGAACTAATACCTCTCAGGTGAACACTCCAGGCTATTACTACAGAAAAGGAGTCGCTTCACCCTGATTGAATTATTACCTCTCAGGTGAACACTCCAGACGATTACTACAGAAAATGAGTCGCTTCATCGTGATTGAACTACTACCACGCAGGTGAACACTCCAGGCAATTACTACAGAAAAGGAGTCGCTTCATCCTGATTGAACTAATACCTCTCAGGTGAACACTCCAGACTATTACTACAGAAAAAGAGTCTCTTCATCTTGATTGAACTACTACCTCTAAGGTGAACACTCCAGGCTATTACTACAGAAAAGGAGTCGCTACACTCTGATTGAATTAATACCTCTCAGATGAACACTCCAGACTATTACTACAGAAAAATATTTGCTTCACCCTGTTTGAATTAATACCTCTCAGGTGAACACTCCAGGCTATTACTACAGAAAAGGAGTCGCTTCACCCTGATTGAACTAATACCTCTCAGGTGAACACTCCAGGCTATTACTACAGAAAAGGAGTCGCTTCACCCTGATTGAACTAATACCTCTCAGGTGAACACTCCAGGCTATTACTACAGAAAAGGAGTCGCTTCACCCTGATTGAACTAATACCTCCCAGGTGAACACTCCAGGCTATTACTACAGAAAAGCAGTCGCTACACTCTGATGAATTAATACCTCTCAGATGTACACTCCAGACTATTACTACAGAAAAATCTTTGCTTCACCCTGTTTGAATTAATACCTCTCAGGTGAACACTCCAGGCTATTACTACAGAAAAGGAGTCGCTTCATCCTGATTGAACTACTACCACTAAGGTGAACACTCCAGGCCATTACTACAGAAAATGAGTCGCTTCATCCTGATTGAACTAATTCCTCTCAGGTAAACACTCCAGTCTTTTACTACAGAAAAGGAGTTGCTTCATACTGATTGAACTAATACCTCTCAGGTGAACACTCCACACTATTACTACAGAAAAAGTGTCTCTTCATCTTGATTGAACTACTACCTCTGAGGTGAATACTCCAGGCTATTACTACAGAAAAGGAGTCGCTTCACCCTGATTGAACTAATACCTCTAAGGTGAACACTCCAGACTATTACTACAGAAACAGAGTCGCTTCACCCTGATTGAACTAATACCTCTCAGGTGAACACTCCAGGCTATTACTACAGAAAAGGAATCGCTTCATCCTGATTGAACTAATACCTCTCAGGTGAACACTCCAGGCTATTACTACAGAAAAGGAGTCGCTTTATGCTGATTGAACTAAATCCTCTCAGGTGAATACTCCAGACTATTACTAAAGAAAAAGAGTCCCTTCATCCTGATTGAACTACTACCTCTCAAGTGAACACTCCAGGCTATTACTACAGAAAAGGAGTTGCTTCATCCTGATTGAACTAATACCTCTCAGGTGAACACTCCAGGCTATTACTACAGAAAAAGAGTCGCTTCACCCTGATTGAACTAATACCTCCCAGGTGAACACTCCAGGCTATTACTACAGAAAAGGAGTCGCTTCACCCTGATTGAATTATTACCTCCAGGTGAACACTCCAGACGATTACTACAGAAAATGAGTCGCTTCATCGTGATTGAACTAATACCTCTCAGGTGAACACTCCAGGCTATTACTACAGAAAAGGAGTCGCTTCACCCTGATTGAACTAATACCTCTCAGGTGAACACTCCAGATGATTACTACAGAAAAGGAGTCGCTTCATCGTGATTGAACTTCTACGACGCAGGTGAAAACTCCAGGCAATTACTACAGAAAAGGAGTCGCTTCATCCTGATTGAACTACTACCTCTAAGGTGAACACTCCAGACTATTACTACAGAAAATAAGTTGCTTCATCCTGATTGAACTAATACCTCTAAGGTGAACACTCCAGACTATTACTACAGAAACGGAGTCGCTTCACCCTGATTGAACTAATACCTCTCAGGTGAACACTCCAGGCTATTACTACAGAAAAGGAATCGCTTCATCCTGATTGAACTAATACCTCTAAGGTGAACACTCCAGACTAGGGATGGGCCCGGTGCTCGATTCGAACCCATGTTCGAATCGAGCATCGGGCGTTCGCTCGCTCGTCGAGCCCAGAACTATTTGGGCCGTTCGCATCACATTCGTGTGATGCGAGCGGCCCCGCAATGCATTGCGGCCGGCGCGCCGGCGCAGTGCATTGCTGGCTGATGATTGGCCAAGCATGCACTGTGACCCCGCATGCTTGGCCAATCACAGCGCCCGAAACTCGGAGAGCAATAATTGGCTACAGGCAGGACGGCTGTAGCCAATTACAGCTCAGGGGCTTTAGTACACGCCCCACCATTTAAAAGGCCGCCACGCCATCGGCCCCGGTCACATGAGTTCCGGCTTTAGGAGAGATTAGTCTGCTGATTCTGTCTTTGCTTGATACTGAAAGATTTGCTCTTCTTTGCTAAACCATTGGCTATTTCTTTGCTAAACCATTGCTACCTAAGTCATTGATCGTTCATTGCTGCTGATTGCACAGTTAGTGTGTTATTAGCTGCTGCTGGGGATTAGTCTGGTGCGTGCTTACTGTTAGTACAGTATTGCAGTAGTACCAACCGCAGTGCTGTTAGCACAGCATTGCACCCCAACAGCACCCATAGGACTTCTAGTGTGTTAGTGGCAGCAAACAGAGCTCCTATATTTTCTTCTCAGCAGCACCCATAGGACTTCTAGTGTGTTAGTGGCATCACACAGAGCTCCTATATTTTCTTCTCAGCAGCACCCATAGGACTTCTAGTGTGTTAGTGGCAGCAAACAGAGCTCCTATATTTTCTTCTCAGCAGCACCCATAGGACTTCTAGTGTGTTAGTGGCAGCAAACAGAGCTCCTATATTTTCTTCTCAGCAGCACCCATAGGACTTCTAGTGTGTTAGTGGCAGCAAACAGAGCTCCTATATTTTCTTCTCAGCAGCACCCATAGGACTTCTAGTGTGTTAGTGGCAGCAAACAGAGCTCCTATATTTTCTTCTCAGCAGCACCCATAGGACTTCTAGTGTGTTAGTGGCAGCAAACAGAGCTCCTATATTTTCTTCTCAGCAGCACCCATAGGACTTCTAGTGTGTTAGTGGCATCACACAGAGCTCCTATATTTTCTTCTCAGCAGCACCCATAGGACTTCTAGTGTGTTAGTGGCAGCAAACAGAGCTCCTATATTTTCTTCTCAGCAGCACCCATAGGACTTCTAATGTGTTAGTGGCATCACACAGAGTTCCTATATTTTCATCTCAGCAGCACCCATAGGACTTCTAGTGTGTTAGTGGCATCACACAGAGCTCCTATATTTTCTTCTCAGCAGCACCCATAGGACTTCTAGTGTGTTAGTGGCAGCAAACAGAGCTTCTATATTTTCTTCTCAGCAGCACCCATAGGACTTCTAGTGTGTTAGTGGCAGCAAACAGAGCTCCTATATTTTCTTCTCAGCAGCACCCATAGGACTTCTAGTGTGTTAGTGGCAGCAAACAGAGCTCCTATATTTTCTTCTCAGCAGCACCCATAGGACTTCTAGTGTGTTAGTGGCAGCAAACAGAGCTCCTATATTTTCTTCTCAGCAGCACCCATAGGACTTCTAGTGTGTTAGTGGCATCACACAGAGCTCCTATATTTTCTTCTCAGCAGCACCCATAGGACTTCTAGTGTGTTAGTGGCAGCAAACAGAGCTCCTATATTTTCTTCTCAGCAGCACCCATAGGACTTCTAGTGTGTTAGTGGCAGCAAACAGAGCTCCTATATTTTCTTCTCAGCAGCACCCATAGGACTTCTAGTGTGTTAGTGGCAGCAAACAGAGCTCCTATATTTTCTTCTCAGCAGCACCCATAGGACTTCTAGTGTGTTAGTGGCATCACACAGAGCTCCTATATTTTCTTCTCAGCAGCACCCATAGGACTTCTAGTGTGTTAGTGGCAGCAAACAGAGCTCCTATATTTTCTTCTCAGCAGCACCCATAGGACTTCTAGTGTGTTAGTGGCATCACACAGAGCTCCTATATTTTCTTCTCAGCAGCACCCATAGGACTTCTAGTGTGTTAGTGGCAGCAAACAGAGCTCCTATATTTTCTTCTCAGCAGCACCCATAGGACTTCTAGTGTGTTAGTGGCAGCAAACAGAGCTCCTATATTTTCTTCTCAGCAGCACCCATAGGACTTCTAGTGTGTTAGTGGCAGCAAACAGAGCTCCTATATTTTCTTCTCAGCAGCACCCATAGGACTTCTAGTGTGTTAGTGGCATCACACAGAGCTCCTATATTTTCTTCTCAGCAGCACCCATAGGACTTCTAGTGTGTTAGTGGCAGCAAACAGAGCTCCTATATTTTCTTCTCAGCAGCACCCATAGGACTTCTAGTGTGTTAGTGGCAGCAAACAGAGCTCCTATATTTTCTTCTCAGCAGCACCCATAGGACTTCTAGTGTGTTAGTGGCAGCAAACAGAGCTCCTATATTTTCTTCTCAGCAGCACCCATAGGACTTCTAGTGTGTTAGTGGCATCACACAGAGCTCCTATATTTTCTTCTCAGCAGCACCCATAGGACTTCTAGTGTGTTAGTGGCAGCAAACAGAGCTCCTATATTTTCTTCTCAGCAGCACCCATAGGACTTCTAGTGTGTTAGTGGCAGCAAACAGAGCTCCTATATTTTCTTCTCAGCAGCACCCATAGGACTTCTAGTGTGTTAGTGGCAGCAAACAGAGCTCCTATATTTTCTTCTCAGCAGCACCCATAGGACTTCTAGTGTGTTAGTGGCAGCAAACAGAGCTCCTATATTTTCTTCTCAGCAGCACCCATAGGACTTCTAGTGTGTTAGTGGCAGCAAACAGAGCTCCTATATTTTCTTGTCAGCAGCACACATAGTACCTATAGTGTGTTAGTGTCAGCACCCATAGGACCTACAGTGTGTTGTGAGCACACATAGGAGTTCTATTTTTTATACTATATACACTACCGACTACAATGGCTGGAAGACCGCCAAGGAGAGGCAGAGCGTGCCGAGGCAAGAACACAGGGCAGGCAGGCTCTGTTTCTAGAGACAACAGTGCTGGCCGTGGACGTGGTCGTGCATCGTCATCAGCACGTGGCCATGGGACACGCTTGTCTTTGTTTTCGGCAGCTGGACATGTGGAGCCGCATCATGCCGAAGGCTTGGTAGAATGGATGACCAAGCCCTCCTCATCCTCCTCATCCTCTCTCACCCAGGCTCAGGGTACTGGCAGAGCAGCTGCCAACGCGTACTCAATGGCATCATCAGCCACCCCTTCCCTAGACCCACCATGTCCTCCTGAGGAGTCCCCCGAACTGTTTGAGCACAGTGTTGGGTACATGCTCCAGGAGGATGCCCAACGATTCGAAGGCTCGGATGATGATACCCAGCTTGAGGAAGTCAGTAGTGTGCGCGCAGAGAGAGGGGATGCTGAAGGACAGCAATCTGGCAGTAGTGTTCCACCAGCTGCAGCTTACTGCCAGGTTTGCTCTAGTGGTGAAGAGGGAGGGGATGATGAGGTCACTGACTCCACGTGGGTGCCTGAAGGGAGAGAGGAGGAGGAGGAGGAGGATGCAGCGTCACATGTCCAACGAGGCAGGATGCCCCCTGGAGGCCAGCTAGAGGCCAGCACAGCAACTGTACCACACCGCAGAGCTCCGCCTGTGCAGGGCGCTGCCTCTGCACGTTATCACAAAAGTTCTTTGGTGTGGGCCTTTTTTGAGACGAGTGCATCAGATCGCACCACTGCTATTTGCAATATTTGTCTCAAGCGTATCTCGCGTGGCCAAAACATCAGCCGCTTGGGCACCACAAGCATGAGCAGACATATGTCGACCTGCCATGCAGCTCGTTGGCAAGCACACATAAAAGACCCACACCAAAGAACAAAGCGGACCTCTCCTTGCTCCTCATCAGCTGGGATCTCCATCCCCACTATATCTTCAGTCCTCTCTGAAAGCTGCTCTGAGAGGACTGAAGGTGTAGAATTAGGTGTGTCACAACCAAGTACTTGCAGTACACCGACGTCCGATTGTAGCAGGCAAATTTCCCTGCCCCAGCTGCTGGACCGTCGAAAGAAGTATACTCCCAGCCATCCACATGCCCAGCGGTTGAATGCTAGCTTGGCTAAATTGCTAGCACTTCAACTGCTGCCTTTTCAGTTGATAGACTCGGCCCCCTTCCGTGAGTTTGTTCAATGTGCGGTTCCTCAGTGGCAGGTTCCCAAACGCCACTTTTTCTCACGGAAGGCGATTCCGTCTCTCTACTGGCATGTGGAAGGCAATGTCCATGCCTCGCTGGACAGGGCGGTCAGCGGTAAGGTGCATATTACCGCTGACTCATGGTCCAGCAGGCATGGACAGGGACGTTATCTTTCTTTCACGGCCCATTGGGTCACTCTATTGGTAGCTGGGAGGGATGCAGGACAAGGTGCAGTAGTGTTGGAGGTTGTTCCGCCACCACGCCTCCAAAATGCTACTACTGGTTGTGACACACCTCTCTCCTCCACCCCCTCCTCTTCTTCTTCCTCCATGTCCTCTTCGAGTGCTCTGTCCTCGGAACCAGCGGTGCTCCGTAGGCGTACAAGGGGCTACGCGAGTACGCAGGCAAAAAGATGCCATGCCGTGCTTGCGCTGGTGTGTTTGGGGGACAGGAGCCACACTGGGCCAGAGGTTCTGGCAGCTCTGCAGGGGCAGGCCGAGAGGTGGTTGACGCCACGCCAGCTTAAGCCAGGAATGGTCGTTTCTGATAATGGCACCAACCTCCTCTCCGCCCTGCGACAGGGGCAGCTCACCCATGTGCCCTGTATGGCTCACGTCCTCAACCTGGTGGTGCAGCGGTTCTTGGGCAGGTTCCCAGGCTTACAGGATGTCCTGAGGCAGGCCAGGAAAGTCTGTGTGCATTTCCGCCGATCTTATAATGCCAGTGCTCGGCTGACTGAGCTGCAAAAGGAGCTGAACCTGCCCAAGAACCGCCTAATATGTGACATGCCCACCAGGTGGAACTCAACGTTGGCCATGCTGCAGCGACTGCACACGCAGCAGAGGGCCATCAATGAGTACCTTTGCGACTACGGCACCAGGACAGGGTCAGGGGAGCTTGGCTTTTTTTCCCCACGCCAGTGGAGCATGATCAGGGATGCATGCACTGTCCTCTCACCATTTGAGGAGGCCACGAGGATGGTGAGCAGTGACAGTGCATGCATCAGTGACACTGTACCTCTTGTCCACCTGTTGGAGCATACGCTGCGTGGGATAATGGACAGGGCACTTGAGGCAGAACAGAGGCAGGAAGAGGAGGACTTCCTTGTCTCTCAAGGCCCCCTTTTATCCAGACAATGTTCCTTCTGTCCCACCCATCACACAGGAAGAGGAGGAGGAGGAGGAGGAGGAGGAGGATTGTGTGAGCATGGAGGTGGAGCCTGGCACTCAGCATCAGCAGCAGCAGTCTTTTAGGGATGATGTACAGTCCCAACAAACCAGTGGACTTGTACGTGGCTGGGAGGAGGTGGCTGGCGATCATGTCATCCTCAGTGACCCAGAAGACTCCGGACCGAATGCCTCAGCTAACCTACGCTGCATGGCCTCCCTGATCCTGCAAAGCCTGCGGAAGGATCCTCGTGTTCTTCGGATCAAGGAGAGTGACCATTACTGGCTGGCCACTCTCCTTGATCCACGGTACAAGGGTAAGGTTGCGGACCTTATCTTGCCGTCGCAGAGGGAGCAGAGGATGAGACATCTCAGGGAGGCCTTGCAGAAAGGTCTGTGCAACGCGTTCCCAGAAACTGGGAGGTTACAAACTCCTGGTCCTGGACGACAAGTTGCTGAGGCTTCGGTCAGTAGCAGAAGGAGCGGTGGGGAAGGTGGACGTCTGACCGATGCGTTCAGACAATTTTTTAGTCCGCAGCTCCAAGGTATGATCGGTTCCAGCAACCATCGCCAGCGTCTGATATACATGGTGCAGGAATACCTAGGGGCAAGGTCAGACTTGGACACCTTTCCCACCGAAAATCCTCTGGCTTACTGGGTCCTGAGGATGGATCACTGGCCAGAGCTTGCACAGTATGCAATTGAGCTACTGGCCTGTCCTGCATCCAGCGTTCTTTCCGAACGCACATTCAGTGCTGCTGGAGGATTTGTCACCGATCATAGGGTGCGCCTGTCCACCGACTCGGTTGATCGACTGACCTTCATAAAAATGAATCAGTCTTGGATCACCACCAGCTACCAGACACCTGAAGCGGATATAACGGAATAATTTATAATGTCACATCCCTTCAAGACTGCCTATGCTGATGCTGAGTGACTGTCCTGTTATGTTCACTGACTATCCTCTTCCTCCTCCTCAATGATCCATGCCACCACACCAGTGCCTAAGGCACAATTTTTCAGCCCCTGTATAACAGGGGCGTGTAATTACAATTTTTTAAAAAGATGCTTCGCAACAGGTGTGACTGCTGTGCTCAGAGTACAGTATCTGTGAGGGGTTGCAGTGTTGTGGCACCAGCACCAGTGCCTAAGGCACAATTTTTCAGCCCCTGTTGGGGCGTGTAATTACAATTTTTAGGCAATGCTTTGCAACAGGTCTCATTGCTGTGCTCAGAGTACAGTATCTGTGAGGGGTTGCAGTGTTGTGGCACCAGCACCAGTGCCTAAGGCACAATTCAGCCCCTGTATAACAGGGGCGTGTAATTACAATTTTTTAAAAAGATGCTTCGCAACAGGTGTGACTGCTGTGCTCCAAGTACAGTATCTGTGAGGGGTTGCAGTGTTGTGGCACCAGCACCAATGCCTAAGGCACAATTTTTCAGCCCCTGTTTAACAGGGGCGTGTAATTACAAATCTTGATCTAATAGTTCACAGCAGGGCCCATTCCTGCGCCCACCAAGAGTAACTATGAGGGCCTACAGTCTTGTGGCAACACCGTCCACCACCACCACCACCACCAAAGGCCCAATTTTTCTGCCCTGTTCAACAGGTGCATGCAATTACAAATCTTGATCTAATAACTCACAGCAGGGCCCATTCCTGCACCCACCAAGAGTAACTGTGAGGGCTTACAGTCTTGTGGCAACACCGTCCACCACCACCACCACCACCACCAAAGGCCCAATTTTTCTGCCCGGTTCAACAGGTGCATGCAAGTACAAATCTTGATCTATTAACTCACAGCAGGGCCCATTCCTGTGCCCACCAGTCTTGTGGCTACACCAACATCTAATAGGGCAAATTTCTGCAGAGTATATACGGCAGGCCCCTACTTTCAAACATCCAACTTACAAACGACTCCTACTTGCAAACGGCAAGAGAAAACAGGAAGTGAGAGGAAATCTACCCCTAGGAAGGAAAATTCTATCCTGTTAGATTTAATTTGGGAAAAAGGTATCTCCTCTCTACTGATGCTTTATCACCAATCCTTGTTTCAATTAAAACCCCACTTTTCCAAAAACATTTGTCATTGGGACGGAAAGTGAGGTGACATGTTCTGAACAGATGTGCAAAGACAGCAAATGTTACAGGGGTGATAACCCCTCCCTATGTTCTCCAAAAAGCTTAAAAATTGATTTTTTTGGGATGTAGCTACACTTCATAATGTACCTGTTCAGATTCTACTTAAGAACAAACCTACAGTCCATGTCTTGTTTGCACCACCTATATACTGCTGTTCAGAGTATATAGGGTTGTAGGTATAGGGTTTTATTTTGGGTGCGGGGTCCCCCTTAGTATCCATACAAGACCCAAAGGGGCTGGGGTGGGGGGGGGGGGGGTGATGGGGTAGCCATGCCATTTTTCTCAAGGATTTTCAGCCATATGGCGGCCAGGACAAGACATGACATTAAAGCCGCAAGTGGTTTTAAATGGCTTCTTTTTTTCCTTTACAAATGTCATTTTGTGCAAGGACAGTTCTAAACACGGGAAACACATGCCACTTCACAGGCATACTTTAGACACCCCCCAGGTACCATATTTAAAGGAAAATTTCACTTTTTTTTTTTCACTTTATGCATCATTAAAATGACTGCTCCCGAAAAAACTTTAGTTTTTAAAATTTCTTTTTGCATTGATATATGTCCCCTGGGGCAGGACCCGGGTCCCCAAACCTGTTTTATAACATTAACATGCATATTGGCCGTTGTAATTAGCAATTTTGATTTCGAACGTTCGCGTCCATTATAACGAATAGGGTTCGAAAATTCGCGCGAACTTTCGGTCCGTTCGAAGGTTCTGGTGCGAACCGAACCCGGGGGTGTTCGGCTCATCCCTACTCCAGACTATTACTACAGAAAAGGAGTCGCTTCACCCTGATTGAACTAATACCTCTCAGGTGATCACTCCAGACTATTACTACAGAAAAAGAGTCTCTTCATCTTGATTGAACTACTACCTCTCAGGTGAACACTCCAGGCTATTACTACAAAAAAGGAGTCGCTTCATCCTGATTGAATTAATACCTCTCAGGTGAACACTCCAGACTATTACTACAGAAAAAGAGTCTCTTCATCTTGATTGAACTACTACCTCTAAGGTGAACACTCCAGGCTATTACTACAGAAAAGCAGTTGCTTCATACTGATTGAACTAATACCTCTCAGGTGAACACTCCAGAATATTACTACAGAAAAAGAGTTTCTTCATCCTGATTAAACTACTACCTCTCAGGTGAACACTCCGGGCTATTACTACAGAAAAGGAGTTGCTTCATCCTGATTGAACTAATACCTCTCAGGTGAACACTCCAGTCTATTACTACAGAAAAGGAGTCGCTTCACCCTGATTGAATTAATACCTCTCAGGTGAACACTCTAGACGATTACTACAGAAAAGGAGTCGCTTCATCGTGATTGAACTACTACCACGCAGGTGAACACTCCAGGCAATTACTACAGAAAAGAGTCGCTTCATACTGATTGAACTACTACCACTCAGGTGAACACTCCAGACTATTACTACAGAAAAGGAGTCGCTTCATCTTGATTGAACTAATACCTCTCAGGTGAACACTCCAGGCTTATACTACAGAAAAGGAGTCGCTTTATGCTGATTGAACTAATTCCTCTTAGGTGAACACTCCAGGCTTTAACTACAGAAAAGGAGTCCCTTCATCCTGATTGAACTAATACCTCTCAGGTGAACACTCCAGACTATTACTACAGAAAAAGAGTCTCTTCATCTTGATTGAACTACTACCTCTAAGGTGAACACTCCAGGCTATTACTACAGAAAAGGAGTCGCTTCACCCTGATTCAACTAATACCTCTCAGGTGAACACTCCAGACGGTTACTACAGAAAAGGAGTCGCTTCATCGTGATTGAACTTCTACCACGCAGGTGAAAACTCCAGGCAATTACTACAGAAAAGGAGTCGCTTCATCCTGATTGAACTACTACCTCTAAGGTGAACACTCCAGACTATTACTACAGAAAAGAAGTTGCTTCATCCTGATTGAACTAATACCTCTAAGGTGAACACTCCAGACTATTACTACAGAAACGGAGTCGCTTCACCCTGATTGAACTAATACCTCTCAGGTGAACACTCCAGGCTATTACTACAGAAAAGGTGTCGCTTCATCCTGATTGAACTAATACCTCTCAGGTGAACACTCCAGGCTATTACTACAGAAAAGGAGTCGCTTCACCCTGATTGAACTAATACCTTTCAGGTGAACACTCCAGACGATTACTACAGAAAAGGAGTCGCTTCATCGTGATTGAACTACTACCACGCAGGTGAAAACTCTAGGCAATTACTACAGAAAAGGAGTCGCTTCATACTGATTGAACTACTACCTCTCAGGTGAACACTCCAGGCTATTACTACAAAAAAGGAGTCGCTTCATCCTGATTGAATTAATACCTCTCAGGTGAACACTCCAGACTATTACTACAGAAAAAGAGTCTCTTCATCTTGATTGAACTACTACCTCTAAGGTGAACACTCCAGACTATTACTACAGAAAAGGAGTCGCTTCACCCTGATTGAACTAATACCTCTCAGGTGAACACTCCAGGCTATTACTACAGAAAAGGAGTTGCTTCATACTGATTGAACTAATACCTCTCAGGTGAACACTCCAGACTATTACTACAGAAAAAGAGTCTCTTCATCCTGATTAAACTACTACCTCTCAGGTGAACACACCAGGCTATTACTACAAAAAAGGAGTCGCTTCATCCTGATTGAATTAATACCTCTCAGGTGAACACTCCAGACTATTACTACAGAAAAAGAGTCTCTTCATCTTGATTGAACTACTACCTTTAAGGTGAACACTCCAGACTATTACTACAGAAAAGGAGTCGCTTCACCCTGATTGAACTAATACCTCTCAGGTGAACACTCCAGGCTATTACTACAGAAAAGGAGTTGCTTCATACTGATTGAACTAATACCTCTCAGGTGAACACTCCAGACTATTACTACAGAAAAAGAGTCTCTTCATCCTGATTAAACTACTACCTCTCAGGTGAACACTCCAGACTATTACTACAGAAAAGGAGTCGCTTCATCCTGATTGAACTACTACCACTCAGGTGAACACTCCAGGCTATTACTACAGAAAAGGAGTTGCTTCATACTGATTGAACTAATACCTCTCAGGTGAACACTCCAGACTATTACTACAGAAAAAGAGTCTCTTCATCCTGATTAAACTACTACCTCTCAGGTGAACACTCCAGGCTATTACTACAGAAAAGGAGTTGCTTCATCCAGATTGAACTAATACCTCTCAGGTGAACACTCCAGTCTATTACTGCAGAAAAGGAGTCGCTTCACCCTGATTGAATTAATACCTCTCAGGTGAACACTCCTGGCTGTTACTACAGAAAAGGAGTCGCTTCATCGTGATTGAACTACTACCACGCAGGTGAACACTCCAGGCAATTACTACAGAAAAGGAGTCGCTTCATACTGATTGAACTACTACCACTCAGGTGAACACTCCAGGCTATTACTAAAGAAAAGGAGTTGCTTCATACTGATTGAACTAATACCTCTCAGGTGAACACTCCAGACTATTACTACAGAAAAAGACTCCCTTCATCCTGATTGAACTACTACCTCTCAGGTGAAAACTCCAGGCTATTACTACAGAAAAGGAGTTGCTTCATCCTGATTGAACTAAAACCTCTCAGGTGAACACTCCAGACTATTACTACAGAAAAAGAGTCTCTTCATCCTGATTGAACTAATACCTCTCAGGTGAACACTCCTGGCTGTTACTACAGAAAAGGAGTCGCTACACTCTGATTGAACCAGTACCTCTCAGGTGAACACTCCTGGCTATTACTACAGAAAAGGAGTCGCTACACTCTGAATTAATACCTCTCAGGTGAACACTCCAGACTATTACTACAGAAAAATCTTTGCTTCACCCTGATTTAACTAATACTTCTCACGTGAACACTCCAGGCTATTACAACAGAAAAGGAGAGGCTTCATCCTGATTGAACTAATACATCTGAGGTGAACACTCCAGGCTATTACTACAGAAAAAGAGTCCCTTCATCCTGATTGAACAACTACCTCTCAGGTGAACACTCCAGGCTATTACTACAGAAAAGGAGTTGCTTCATCCTGATTGAACTAATACCTCTCAGGTGAACACTCCAGGCTATTAATACAGAAAAGTAGTCGCTTCATCCTGATTGAACTACTACCACGCAGGTGAACACTCCAGGCTATTACTACAGAAAAGGAGTTGCTTCATCCTGATTGAACTAATACCTCTCAGGTGAACACTACAGGCTATTACTACAGAAAAGGAGTTGCTTCATACTGATTGAATTAATACCTCTCAGGTGAACACTCCAGGCTATTACTACAGAAAATGAGTTGCTTCATCCTGATTGAACTACTACCACGCAGGTGAACACTCCAGGCTATTTCTACAGAAAAGGAGTTGCTTCATACTGATTGAACTAATACCTCTCAGGTGAACACTACAGGCTATTACTACAGAAAAGCAGTCGCTTCATCTTGATTGAACTAATACCTCTCAGGTGACCATTCCAGGCTATTACTACAGAAAAGGAGTCACTTCACCCTGATTGAACTAATTCCTCTCAGGTGAACACTCCAGGCTATTATTACAGAAAAGGAGTCGCTTCACTCTGATTGAACCAATACTTCTCAGGTGAACACTCCAGGCTATTACAATAGAAAAGGAGAGGCTTCATCCTGATTGAACTACTACCTCTCAGGTGAACACTCCAGGCTATTACTACAGAAAAGGAGCCGCTTCATCCTGATGGAACTAATACCTCTCCGGTGAACACTCCAGGCTATTACTACTAAGGTTGAGCGAACCCGAACTGTAAAGTTCGGGTTTGTACCGAACTTTAGCATTTTCCGAACCCGAACCCGAACAATTGCGTGTAAGTTCGAGTTCGGTGTTCGGGGATGTAATGGCGCATTTAGAAAGCTTCAGGGGCCAGCCAATCACCTTTTGTTTAGCTGGTGTGCCCTTAGAAGCCATCATAGCCATGCCTACTAATGGCATGGCTGTGATTGGCCAGTGCAGAATGTGACCCAGCTCAGTGCAGCATGTGACCCAGCTTCTATATAAGCTAGAGGCACACAGCACAGCACGTCACTCTGCTAGACAGAATAGGGAGAGGTTCCTGGCTGCTGTTGCTTATTAGGGAGAGATTGAAATACATGAGTTAGTCCTGATCAGGGATGAGCCGAACACCCCCCTGTTCGGTTCGCACCAGAACCTGCGAACAGACAAAATGTTCGTGTAAACTTTAGAACCCTATTAAATACAATGGACTCGAGCGTTCGAAATCTAAAGTGTTAATTATAAAGGCTAATATGCAAGTTATTGTCCTAAAAAGTGTTTGGGGACCCGGGTCCTGCCCCAGGGGACATGTATCAATGCAAAAAGAAGTTTTAAAAACGGCCGTTTTTTTGGGAGCAGTGATTTTAATAATGCTTAAAATGAAAAAATAAAAGTGAAATATTCCTTTAAATTTCGTACCTGGGGGGTGTGTATGATATGCATGTGAAGTGGCGCATGTTTCCCGTGCTTAGAACTGTCCCTGCAAAAAATGTCATTTTTGAAAGAAAAAAATGCATTTAAAACTGACTCGCGGCTATTAATGAATTGTCGGCTCCCGGCAATACATACAAAAGTCATTGATAAAAAAAAAAAAAAAGCGTGGGTGTTCCCCAGAATTCAATTACCAGGCCCTTCAGGTCTGGAATGGATATTAAGGGGAACCCTGCCGCAAATTTAAAAAAAAATTGACGTGGGGTTCCCCCAAATATCCATTCCAGGCCCTTCAGATCTGGCATGGATTTTAAGGGGAACTCCACCCCAAATTTTAAAAAAAATGGCGTGGAGTCCCCCTAAAAATCCATACCAGACCCCTTATCCGAGCACGCAACCTGGCCGGCCGCAGGGGAAAAGGGGGGACGAGAGAGCGGCCCCCCCTCCCTCCTGAACCGTACCAGGCCACATGCCCTCAACATGGGGAGGATGTCCCCATGTTGATGGGGACAAGGGCCTCATCCCCACAACCCTTGCCCGGTGGTTGTGGGGGTCTGCGGGCGGGGGTCTTATCGGAATCTGGAAGACCCCTTTAACAAAGGGGACCCCCAGATCCCGGCCCCCCCCTATGTGAATTGGTAAGGGGTACATTGTACCCCTACCATTTCACGAAGAAAGCGTAAAAAAATGTTTAAAAAAACACACAAACACCTTGAAAAAGTCCTTTATTTAAAAAAAAAACAAAAAAAAAAAAAACATTCCAGCGGTGAAATCCAGTGTCCCGCGGCGATCCCGATGTCCAGCGCTGTCCTTCATTGGTTGTGCCTGAGCGGACCTGATGGGGAACTCCCTCTCAGTATTTTAAATGTATAGACCCGCCCCTTCTAAAGTTCCCCATCAGGTCCGCTCAGCGGACCAGATGCGGAACATGAGAAGGGGCGGGTCTATACATGTATTACCAAAGTGAGAGCAGTCCCCCATCAGGTCCGCCCCCTCGGTATGTCAGACCCGCCTACGTCATTGGCTTGAGCGGGGAACTTCCTTCACTATGTAAATTTAAATTACACAGTGAAGGAAGTTCCCCGCTCAAGCCAATGACGTAGGCGGGTCCGACATACCGAGGGAGCGGACCTGATGGGGAACTTTAGAAGGGGCGGGTCTATACATTTAAAATACTGAGAGGGAGTTCCCCATCAGGTCCGCTCAGGCACAACCAATGAAGGACAGGGCTGGACATCGGGATCGCCGCGGGACACTGGATTTCACCGCTGGAATGTTTTTTTTTTTTTTGTTTTTTTTTAATAAAGGACTTTTTCAAGGTGTTTGTGTGTTTTTTTAAACATTTTTTTTACGCTTTCTTCGTGAAATGGTAAGGGTACAACGTACCCCTTACCAATTCACATAGGGGGGGGCCGGGATCTGGGGGTCCCCTTTGTTAAAGGGGTCTTCCAGATTCCGATAAGCCCCCCGCCCGCAGACCCCCACAACCACCGGGCAAGGGTTGTGGGGATGAGGCCCTTGTTCCCATCAACATGGGGACATCCTCCCCATGTTGAGGGCATGTGGCTTGGTACGGTTCAGGAGGGAGGGGGGCCGCTCTCTCGTCCCCCCCTTTTCCCCTGCGGCCGGCCAGGTTGCGTGCTCAGATAAGGGGTCTGGTATGGATTTTTAGGGGGACTCCACGTTTTTTTTTTTTTATATTTGGGGTGGAGTTCCCCTTAAAATCCATGCCAGATCTGAAGGGCCTGGAATGGATATTTGGGGGAACCCCACGTCAATTTTTTTTTTAATTTGCTGCGGGGTTCCCCTTAATATCCATTCCAGACCTGAAGGGCCTGGTAATTGAATTCTGGGGAACCCCCACGCTTTTTTTTTTTTATCAATGACTTTTGTATGTATTGCCGGGAGCCGACAATTCATTAATAGCCGCTAGTCAGTTTTAAAAGACTTTTTTTCTTTCAAAAATGACATTTTTTGCAGGAACAGTTCTAAGCACGGAAAACATGCGCCACTTCACATGCATATCATACACACCCCCCAGGTACGAAATTTAAAGGAATATTTCACTTTTATTTTTTCATTTTAAGCATTATTAAAATCACTGCTCCCGAAAAAACGGCCGTTTTTAAAACTTCTTTTTGCATTGATACATGTCCCCGGGGCAGGACTCCGTTCCCAAACACTTTTTAGGACAATAACTTGCATATTAGCCTTTATAATTAACACTTTAGATTTCTTCCATAGATTTTTCGAATTTGCCGCGAACACCCCAATTTGTTCGCTGTTCGGCGAACGGGCAAACAGGCAATGTTCGAGTCGAACATGAGTTCGACTCGAACTCGAAGCTCATCCCTAGTCCTGATTCTGCAATCTGAGAGAAAAGGTAAAGAGACAGTGTAGGGGAAGGTTCCTGATGGTGCTTTCAGGGAGAGAGATTTATATAGGAGTCCAGATTCAGAGATCTAATAACTCAGCGATCTGCATAGGTTTACCTGTTTGTTTTGCAGTGCACAGTCTTTTTACACTGCAATGAGCCCAGTGTCAGAGAAAATCTAACTTTTATCTGCAATCTCAGTGCACCAGCACTGCATATGTTACGTTGAGAGATACACCATTTCCATACTCTCGCAAAAAGACCCATTTAGGGCAAAAAAAGGCACTTTATTGTGCTCTTGCAAAAAGACCCATTTAGGGCAAAAAAAGGCACTTTATTGTGCTCTTGCAAAAAGACCCATTTAGGGCAATTTTTTTTAAAAAATTTGCATTTTATTTTGCTCGTGCAAAAAGACCCATTTAGGGCAAAAAAAGAAAAATTTTTGCACTTTAATGTACTCTTGCAAAAAGACCTATTTAGGGCAAAAAATAATATTTTGCAGTGTTTTATACATGTCTGGAGGTGTGTGAAATAAACAATTTCTATATATTTTTCTTCTACTGTGCTATCCTAAAAAAACAAAAAAAAATTTAATAGCAGTTTCTGCAGTTCTGTAGCTGTGCGATACAGCGGCTACATACTGTGGGTGTGTTGTGGTCTTGCAAAAAGCCCCATTTAGGGCCACAAAAAATATTTTGCAGTGTGTTATACATATCTGGAGTTGTGTGAAATAAACAATTTCTATATATTTTTCTTCTAATGTGCTATCCTAAAAAAAAACATTTTTTTTGAACAGCATTTTCTGCAGTTCTGTAGCTGTGCGATACAGCGGTTACGTACTGTGGGTGGGTTGTGGTCTTGCAAAAAGCCCCATTTAGGGCCACAAAAAATATTTTGCAAACTGGATGACGGGTCTGCCCCCTTCAACTTCTGGGTTTCCAAATTGGGCACATGGCCTGAGCTTGCCCTTTACGCCTTGGAGGTGCTGGCCTGCCCTGCAGCCAGTGTATTATGTGAACGTGTATTTAGCACGGCAGGGGGCGTTATCATGTCCAGAGCCAATGTGGACAAGCTCACGTTCAATAAAATTAACCAGGCATGGATCCCACAGGACTTGTCCGTACCTTGTGCAGAATAGACATGTATACCGGTGTTGTGACAAAAACTGTCCGGCCATCGGATTGTGTCCGGCACGTACTGCGCAGGCGCAGCGTTTGCGCAGTACAGAGGACAAGGAGATTCACAAAATCTCCGAAGATGAACGGCGCCTGCGCAGTAAGTGCAGGTTCAAGCCCCACCATCCAAGTGGACATACGGTAGCACATAGTAACAGGGCCCCTCACGGGCTCGCTTCGATCGCCACGCTTCGGGCACGGCCTCGCTTGGCTCGGCTTGAACCTCGGATGATGTGGCTTTCACCTGGACTCACCGGGCAGGCGCCGTTCGTCTTGGAAAATTTTCGAAATCCCCTTGTCCTATATACTGAGCAAGCGCAGTACAGGGCGGACACTATTCGACAGGGGAAAGAATTCGTGAACACTCCAGGCTATTACTACAGAAAATGAGTCGCTTCATCCTGATTGAACTACTACCACGCAGGTGAACACTCCAGGCTATTTCTACAGAAAAGGGGTTGCTTCATACTGATTGAACTAATACCTCTCAGGTGAACACGCCAGGCTATTACTACAGAAAAGGAGTCGCTTTATCCTGATTGAACTAATTCCTCTCAGGTGAACACTCCAGACTATTACTAAAGAAAAAGAGTCCCTTCATCCTGATTGAACAACTACCTCTCAGGTGAACACTCCAGGCTTTTACTACAGAAAAGGAGAGGCTTCACCCTGATTGAACTAATACTTCTCAGGTGAACACTCCAGGCTATTACTACAGAAAATGAGAGGCTTCATCCTGATTGAACTAATACCTCTGAGGTGAACACTCCAGGCTATTACTACAGAAAAGGAGTCGCTTCATCCTGATTGAACTGCTACCACTCAGGTGAACACTCCAGGCTATTACTACCTCTCAGGTGAACACTCCAGGCTATTACTACTGAAAAGGAGTGGCTTCATACTGATTGAACTACTACCTCTCAGGTGAACACTACAGGCTATTACTACAGAAAGGGAGTCGCTTCATCCTGATTGAACTATTACCTCTCAGGTAAACACTCCAGGCTATTACTACAGAAAAGGAGTCGCTTCACCCTGATTGAACTAATACTTCTCAGGTGAACACTCCAGGCTATTACTACAGAAAAGGAGAGGCTTCATCCTGAGTGAACTAATACCTCTGAGGTGAACACTCCAGGCTATTACTACAGAAAAGGAGTCGCTTCACCCTGATTGAACTAATACCTCTCAGGTGAACACTCCAGGCTATTACTACAAAAAAGGAGTCGCTTCATCTTGATTGAACTAATTCCTCTCAGGTAAACACTCCAGGCTATTACTACAGAAAAGAAGTCGCTTCATCCTGATTGAACTAATACCTCTCAGGTGAACACTCCAGACTATTACTACAGAAAAAGAGTCTTTTCATCCTGATTGAACTACTACCTCTCAGGTGAACACTCCAGGATATTACTACAGAAAAGGAGTCGCTTCATCTTGATTGAAATAATACCTCTCAGGTGAACACTCCAGGCTATTACTACAGAAAAGGAGTCGCTTCATCCTGATTGAACTAATTCCTCTCAGGTGAACACTCCAGACTTTTACTACAGAAAAAGAGTCCCTTCATCCTGATTGAACTACTACCTCTCATGTGAACACTCCAGGCTATTACTACAGAAAAGGAGACGCTACACTCTGATTGAACTAATACCTCTCAGGTGAACACTCCTGGCTATTACTACAGAAAAGGAGTCGCTTCACCCTGAATGCACTAATACTTCTCAGGTGAACACTCCAGGCTTTTACTACAGAAAAGGAGAGGCTTCACCCTGATTGAACTAATACTTCTCAGGTGAACACTCCAGGCTATTACTACAGAAAATGAGAGGCTTCATCCTGATTGAACTAATACCTCTGAGGTGAACACTCCAGGCTATTACTACAGAAAAGGAGTCGCTTCATCCTGATTGAACTGCTACCACTCAGGTGAACACTCCAGGCTATTACTACCTCTCAGGTGAACACTCCAGGCTATTACTACTGAAAAGGAGTGGCTTCATACTGATTGAACTACTACCTCTCAGGTGAACACTACAGGCTATTACTACAGAAAGGGAGTCGCTTCATCCTGATTGAACTATTACCTCTCAGGTAAACACTCCAGGCTATTACTACAGAAAAGGAGTCGCTTCACCCTGATTGAACTAATACTTCTCAGGTGAACACTCCAGGCTATTACTACAGAAAAGGAGAGGCTTCATCCTGAGTGAACTAATACCTCTGAGGTGAACACTCCAGGCTATTACTACAGAAAAGGAGTCGCTTCACCCTGATTGAACTACTACCACTCAGGTGAACACTCCAGGCTAATACTACAGAAAAGGAGTTGCTTCATACTGATTGAACTAATACCTCACAGGTGACAGAAAAGGAGTCGCTTCATCGTGATTGAACTACTACCGCGCAGGTGAAAACTCCAGGTAATTACTACAGAAAAGGAGTCGCTTCATACTGATTGAACTACTACCTCTCAGGTGAACACTCCAGACTATTACTACAGAAAAGGAGTCGCTTCATCCTGATTGAACTACTACCACTCAGGTGAACACTCCAGGCTAATACTACAGAAAAGGAGTTGCTTCATACTGATTGAACTAATACCTCTCAGGTGAACACTCCAGACTATTACTACAGAAAAAGAGTCTCTTCATCCTGATTAAACTACTACCTCTCAGGTGAACACTCCAGACTATTACTACAGAAAAGCAGTTGCTTCATGCTGATTGAACTAATACCTCTCAGGTGAACACTCCAGACTATTACTACAGAAAAAGAGTCTCTTCATCCTGATTAAACTACTACCTCTCAGGTGAACACTCCAGACTATTACTACAGAAATTAAGTTGCTTCCTCCTGATTGAACTACTACCTCTCAGGTGAACACTCCAGGCTATTACTACAGAAAAGGAGTCGCTTCATCCTGATTGAATTAATACCTCTCAGGTGAACACTCCAGACGATTACTACAGAAAAGGAGTTGCTTCATCCTTATTGAACTAATACCTCTCAGGTGAACACTCCAGGCTATTACTACAGAAAAGGAGTCGCTTTATGCTGATTGAACTAATTCCTCTCAGGTGAACACTCCAGACTATTACTAAAGAAAAAGAGTCCCTTCATCCTGATTGAACTACTACCTCTCAAGTGAACACTCCAGGCTATTACTACAGAAAAGGAGTTGCTTCATCCTGATTGAACTAATTCCTCTCAGGTGAACACTCCAGACTTTTACTACAGAAAAATAGTCCCTTCATCCTGATTGAACTACTACCTCTCAGGTGAACACTCCTGGCTATTACTACAGAAAAGGAGTCGCTTCACCCTGATTGAACTAATACTTCTCAGGTGAACACTCCAGGCTATTACTACAGAAAAGGAGAGGCTTCACCCTGATTGAACTAATACTTCTCAGGTGAACACTCCAGGCTATTACTACAGAAAAGGAGAGGCTTCATCCTGATTGAACTAATACCTCTGAGGTGAATACTCCAGGCTATTACTACAGAAAAGGAGTCGCTTCATCCTGATTGAACTACTACCACTCAGGTGAACACTCCAGGCTATTACTACCTCTCAGGTGAACACTCCAGGCTATTACTTCTGAAAAGGAGTGGCTTCATACTGATTGAATTACTACCTCTCAGGTGAACACTACAGGCTATTACTACAGAAATGGAGTCGCTTCATCCTGATTGAACTATTACCTCTCAGGTAAACACTCCAGGCTATTACTACAGAAAAGGAGTCGCTTCACCCTGATTGAACTAATACTTCTCAGGTGAACACTCCAGGCTATTACTACAGAAAAGGAGAGGCTTCATCCTGAGTGAACTAATACCTCTGAGGTGAACACTCCAGGCTATTAGTACAGAAAAGGAGTCGCTTCACCCTGATTGAACTAATACCTCTCAGGTGAACACTCCAGACGATTACTACAGAAAAGGAGACGCTTCATCGTGATTGAACTACTACCACGCAGGTGAAAACTCCAGGCAATACTACAGAAAAGGAGTCGCTTCATACTGATTGAACTACTACCTCTCAGGTGAACACTCCAGACTATTACTACAGAAAAGGAGTCGCTTCATCCTGATTGAACTACTACCACTCAGGTGAACACTCCAGGCTAATACTACAGAAAAGGAGTTGCTTCATACTGATTGAACTAATACCTCTCAGGTGAACACTCCAGAGTCCAGACTATTACTACAGAAAAAGAGTCTCTTCATCCTGATTAAACTACTACCTCTCAGGTGAACACTGCAGACTATTACTACAGAAAAGGTGTCTCTTCATCTTGATTGAACTACTACCTCTGAGGTGAATACTCCAGGCTATTACTACAGAAAAGGAGTCGCTTCACCCTGATTGAACTAATACCTCTAAGGTGAACACTCCAGACTATTACTACAGAAACGGAGTCGCTTCACCCTGATTGAACTAATACCACTCAGGTGAACACTCCAGGCTATTACTCCAGAAAAGGAATCGCTTCATCCTGATTGAACTAATACCTCTCAGGTGAACACTCCAGGCTATTACTACAGAAAAGGAGTCGCTTTATGCTGATTGAACTAATTCCTCTCAGGTGAACACTCCAGACTATTACTAAAGAAAAAGAGTCCCTTCATCCTTATTAAACTACTACCTCTCAAGTGAACACTCCAGGCTATTACTACAGAAAAGGAGTTGCTTCATCCTGATTGAACTAATACCTCTCAGGTGAACACTCCAGGCTATTACTACAGAAAAGGAGTCACTTCACCCTGATTGAACTAACACCTCTCAGGTGAACACTCCAGGCTATTACTACAGAAAAGGAGTCGCTTCACCCTGATTGAATTAATACCTCTCAGGTGAACACTCCAGACGATTACTACAGAAAAGGAGTCGCTTCATCGTGATTGAACTACTACCACGCAGGTGAAAACTCCAGGCAATTACTACAGAAAAGGAGTTGCTTCATACTGATTGAACTAATACCTCTCGGGTGAACACTCCAGACTATTACTACAGAAAAAGAGTCTCTTCATCCTGATTAAACTACTACCTCTCAGGTGAACACTCCAGACTATTACTACAGAAAAGCAGTTGCTTCATACTGATTGAACTAATACCTCTCAGGTGAACACTCCAGACTATTACTACAGAAAAAGAGTCTCTTCATCCTGATTAAACTACTACCTCTCAGGTGAACACTCCAGACTATTACTACAGAAATTTAATTGCTTCCTCCTGATTAAACTACTACCTCTCAGGTGAACACTCCAGGCTATTACTACAGAAAAGGAGTCGCTTCATCCTGATTGAATTAATACCTCTCAGGTGAACACTCCAGACGATTACTACAGAAAAGGAGTTGCTTCATCCTTATTGAACTAATACCTCTCAGGTGAACACTCCAGGCTATTACTACAGAAAAGGAGTCGCTTCATCCTGATTGAACTACTACCACTCAGGTGAACACTCCAGGCTATTACTACCTCTCAGGTGAACACTCCAGACTATTACTACAGAAATTAAATTGCTTCCTCCTGATTAAACTACTACCTCTCAGGTGAACACTCCAGGCTATTACTACAGAAAAGGAGTCGCTTCATCCTGATTGAATTAATACCTCTCAGGTGAACACTCCAGACGATTACTACAGAAAAGGAGTGGCTTCATACTGATTGAACTACTACCTCTCAGGTGAACACTACAGGCTATTACTACAGAAAGGGAGTCGCTTCATCCTGATTGAACTATTACCTCTCAGGTAAACACTCCAGGCTATTACTACAGAAAAGGAGTCGCTTCACCCTGATTGAACTAATACTTCTCAGGTGAACACTCCAGGCTATTACTACAGAAAAGGAGTCGCTTCACCCTGATTGAACTAATACGTCTCAGGTGAACACTCCACGCTATTACTAAAAAAAAGGAGTCGCTTCATCCTGATTTAACTAATTCCTCTCAGGTAAACACTCCAGGCTATTACTACAGAAAAGAAGTCGCTTCATCCTGATTGAACTAATACCTCTCAGGTGAATACTCCAGACTATTACTACAGAAAAGGAGTCGCTTCATCCTGATTGAACTAATACCTCTCAGGTGAACACTCCAGACTATTACTACAGAAAAAGAGTCTCTTCATCCTGATTAAACTACTACCTCTCAGGTGAACACTCCAGACTATTACTATAGAAAAAGTGTCTCTTCATCTTGATTGAACTACTACCTCTGAGGTGAATACTCCAGGCTATTACTACAGAAAAGGAGTCGCTTCACCCTGATTGAACTAATACCTCTAAGGTGAACACTCCAAACTATTACTACAGAAACTGAGTCGCTTCACTATGATTGAACTAATACCTCTCAGGTGAACACTCCAGGCTATTACTACAGAAAAGGAATCGCTTCATCCTGATTGAACTAATACCTCTCAGGTGAACACTCCAGGCTATTACTACAGAAAAGGAGTCGCTTTATGCTGATTGAACTAATTCCTCTCAGGTGAACACTCCAGACTATTACTAAAGAAAAAGAGTCCCTTCATCCTGATTAAACTACTACCTCTCAAGTGAACACTCCAGGCTATTACTACAGAAAAGGAGTTGCTTCATCCTGATTGAACTAATATCTCTCAGGTGAACACTCCAGGCTATTACTACAGAAAAGGAGTCGCTTCACCCTGATTGAACTACTACCACGCAGGTGAAAACTCCAGGCAATTACTACAGAAAAGGAGTCGCTTCATACTGATTGAACTACTACCTCTCAGGTGAACACTCCAGACTATTACTACAGAAAAGGAGTCGCTTCATCCTGATTGAACTACTACCACTCAGGTGAACACTCCAGGCTAATACTACAGAAAAGGAGTTGCTTCATACTGATTGAACTAATACCTCTCGGGTGAACACTCCAGACTATTACTACAGAAAAAGAGTCTCTTCATCCTGATTAAACTACTACCTCTCAGGTGAACACTCCAGACTATTACTACAGAAAAGCAGTTGCTTCATACTGATTGAACTAATACCTCTCAGGTGAACACTCCAGACTATTACTACAGAAAAAGAGTCTCTTCATCCTGATTAAACTACTACCTCTCAGGTGAACACTCCAGACTATTACTACAGAAATTAAATTGCTTCCTCCTGATTGAACTACTACCTCTCAGGTGAACACTCCAGGCTATTACTACAGAAAAGGAGTCGCTTCATCCTGATTGAATTAATACCTCTCAGGTGAACACTCCAGACGATTACTACAGAAAAGGAGTTGCTTCACCCTGATTGAACTACTACCACGCAGGTGAAAACTCCAGGCAATTACTACAGAAAAGGAGTCGCTTCATACTGATTGAACTACTACCTCTCAGGTGAACACTCCAGACTATTACTACAGAAAAGGAGTCGCTTCATCCTGATTGAACTACTACCACTCAGGTGAACACTCCAGGCTAATACTACAGAAAAGGAGTTGCTTCATACTGATTGAACTAATACCTCTCGGGTGAACACTCCAGGCTATTACTACAGAAAAGGAGTCGCTTCACCCTGATTGAATTAATACCTCTCAGGTGAACACTCCAGACGATTACTACAGAAAAGGAGTCGCTTCATCGTGATTGAACTACTACCACGCAGGTGAAAACTCCAGGCAATTACTACAGAAAAGGAGTTGCTTCATACTGATTGAACTAATACCTCTCGGGTGAACACTCCAGACTATTACTACAGAAAAAGAGTCTCTTCATCCTGATTAAACTACTACCTCTCAGGTGAACACTCCAGACTATTACTACAGAAAAGCAGTTGCTTCATACTGATTGAACTAATACCTCTCAGGTGAACACTCCAGACTATTACTACAGAAAAAGAGTCTCTTCATCCTGATTAAACTACTACCTCTCAGGTGAACACTCCAGACTATTACTACAGAAATTTAATTGCTTCCTCCTGATTAAACTACTACCTCTCAGGTGAACACTCCAGGCTATTACTACAGAAAAGGAGTCGCTTCATCCTGATTGAATTAATACCTCTCAGGTGAACACTCCAGACGATTACTACAGAAAAGGAGTTGCTTCATCCTTATTGAACTAATACCTCTCAGGTGAACACTCCAGGCTATTACTACAGAAAAGGAGTCGCTTCATCCTGATTGAACTACTACCACTCAGGTGAACACTCCAGGCTATTACTACCTCTCAGGTGAACACTCCAGACTATTACTACAGAAATTAAATTGCTTCCTCCTGATTAAACTACTACCTCTCAGGTGAACACTCCAGGCTATTACTACAGAAAAGGAGTCGCTTCATCCTGATTGAATTAATACCTCTCAGGTGAACACTCCAGACGATTACTACAGAAAAGGAGTGGCTTCATACTGATTGAACTACTACCTCTCAGGTGAACACTACAGGCTATTACTACAGAAAGGGAGTCGCTTCATCCTGATTGAACTATTACCTCTCAGGTAAACACTCCAGGCTATTACTACAGAAAAGGAGTCGCTTCACCCTGATTGAACTAATACTTCTCAGGTGAACACTCCAGGCTATTACTACAGAAAAGGAGTCGCTTCACCCTGATTGAACTAATACGTCTCAGGTGAACACTCCACGCTATTACTAAAAAAAAGGAGTCGCTTCATCCTGATTTAACTAATTCCTCTCAGGTAAACACTCCAGGCTATTACTACAGAAAAGAAGTCGCTTCATCCTGATTGAACTAATACCTCTCAGGTGAATACTCCAGACTATTACTACAGAAAAGGAGTCGCTTCATCCTGATTGAACTAATACCTCTCAGGTGAACACTCCAGACTATTACTACAGAAAAAGAGTCTCTTCATCCTGATTAAACTACTACCTCTCAGGTGAACACTCCAGACTATTACTATAGAAAAAGTGTCTCTTCATCTTGATTGAACTACTACCTCTGAGGTGAATACTCCAGGCTATTACTACAGAAAAGGAGTCGCTTCACCCTGATTGAACTAATACCTCTAAGGTGAACACTCCAAACTATTACTACAGAAACTGAGTCGCTTCACTATGATTGAACTAATACCTCTCAGGTGAACACTCCAGGCTATTACTACAGAAAAGGAATCGCTTCATCCTGATTGAACTAATACCTCTCAGGTGAACACTCCAGGCTATTACTACAGAAAAGGAGTCGCTTTATGCTGATTGAACTAATTCCTCTCAGGTGAACACTCCAGACTATTACTAAAGAAAAAGAGTCCCTTCATCCTGATTAAACTACTACCTCTCAAGTGAACACTCCAGGCTATTACTACAGAAAAGGAGTTGCTTCATCCTGATTGAACTAATATCTCTCAGGTGAACACTCCAGGCTATTACTACAGAAAAGGAGTCGCTTCACCCTGATTGAACTACTACCACGCAGGTGAAAACTCCAGGCAATTACTACAGAAAAGGAGTCGCTTCATACTGATTGAACTACTACCTCTCAGGTGAACACTCCAGACTATTACTACAGAAAAGGAGTCGCTTCATCCTGATTGAACTACTACCACTCAGGTGAACACTCCAGGCTAATACTACAGAAAAGGAGTTGCTTCATACTGATTGAACTAATACCTCTCGGGTGAACACTCCAGACTATTACTACAGAAAAAGAGTCTCTTCATCCTGATTAAACTACTACCTCTCAGGTGAACACTCCAGACTATTACTACAGAAAAGCAGTTGCTTCATACTGATTGAACTAATACCTCTCAGGTGAACACTCCAGACTATTACTACAGAAAAAGAGTCTCTTCATCCTGATTAAACTACTACCTCTCAGGTGAACACTCCAGACTATTACTACAGAAATTAAATTGCTTCCTCCTGATTGAACTACTACCTCTCAGGTGAACACTCCAGGCTATTACTACAGAAAAGGAGTCGCTTCATCCTGATTGAATTAATACCTCTCAGGTGAACACTCCAGACGATTACTACAGAAAAGGAGTTGCTTCATCCTTATTGAACTAATACCTCTCAGGTGAACACTCCAGGCTATTACTACAGAAAAGGAGTCGCTTTATGCTGATTGAACTAATTCCTCTCAGGTGAACACTCCAGACTATTACTAAAGAAAAAGAGTCCCTTCAACCTGATTGAACTACTACCTCTCAAGTGAACACTCCAGGCTATTACTACAGAAAAGGAGTTGCTTCATCCTGATTGAACTAATACCTCTCAGATGAACACTCCAGGCTATTACTACAGAAAAGGAGTCGCTTCACCCTGATTGAACTAATACCTCTCAGATGAACACTCCAGGCTATTACTACAGAAAAGGAGTCGCTTCACCCTGGTTGAATTAATACCTCTCAGGTGAACACTCCAGACGATTACTACCGAAAAGGAGTCGCTTCATCGTGATTGAACTACTACCACGCAGGTGAACTCTCCATGCAATTACTACAGAAAAGGAGTCGCTTCATACTGATTGAACTACTACCACTCAGTCGAACACTCCAGGCTATTACTAAAGAAAAGGAGTTGCTTCATACTGATTGAACTAATACCTCTCAGGTGAACACTCCAGACTATTACTACAGAAAAAGAGTCTCTTCCTCCTGATTAAACTACTACCTCTCAGGTGAACACTCCAGACTATTACTACAGAAAATAAGTTACTTCATCCTGATTGAACTACTACCTCTCAGGTGAACACTCCAGGCTTTAACTACAGAAAAGGAGTCGCTTCATCCTGATTGAACTAATACCTCTCAGGTGAACACTCCAGGCTATTACTACAGAAAAGGAGTTGCTTTATGCTGATTGAACTAATTCTTCTCAGGTAAACACTCCAGACTATTACTAAAGAAAAAGAGTCCCTTCATCCTGATTGAACTACTACCTCTCAGGTGAACACTCCAGGCTATTACTACAGAAAAGGAGTCGCTTCATCCTGATTAAACTACTACCTCTCAGGTGAACACTGCAGACTATTACTACAGAAAAAGTGTCTCTTCATCTTGATTGAACTACTACCTCTGAGGTGAATACTCCAGGCTATTACTACAAAAAAGGAGTCGCTTCACCCTGATTGAACTAATACCTCTAAGGTGAACACTCCAGACTATTACTACAGAAAAGGAGTCGCTTCACCCTGATTGAACTAATACCACTCAGGTGAACACTCCAGGCTATTACTACAGAAAAGGAATCGCTTCATCCTGATTGAACTAATACCTCTCAGGTAAACACTCCATGCTATTAATACAGAAAAGGAGTCGCTTTATGCTGATTGAACTAATTCCTCTCAGGTGAACACTCCAGACTAATACTAAAGAAAAAGAGTCCCTTCATCCTTATTAAACTACTACCTCTCAAGTGAACTCTCCAGGCTATTACTACAGAAAAGGAGTTGCTTCATCCTGATTGAACTAATACCTCTCAGGTGAACACTCCAGGCTATTACTACAGAAAAGGAGTCGCTTCACCCTGATTGAACTAATACCTCTCAGGTGAACACTCCAGGCTATTACTACAGAAAAGGAGTCGCTTCACCCTGATTGAATTAATACCTCTCAGGTGAACACTCCAGACGATTACTACAGAAAAGGAGTCGCTTCATCGTGATTGAACTACTACCACGCAGGTGAAAACTCCAGGCAATTACTACAGAAAAGGAGTCGCTTCATACTGATTGAACTACTACCTCTCAGGTGAACACTCCAGACTATTACTACAGAAAAGGAGTCGCTTTATCCTGATTGAACTACTACCACTCAGGTGAACACTCCAGGCTAATACTACAGAAAAGGAGTTGCTTCATACTGATTGAACTAATACCTCTCGGGTGAACACTCCAGACTATTACTACAGAAAAAGAGTCTCTTCATCCTGATTAAACTACTACCTCTCAGGTGAACACTCCAGACTATTACTACAGAAAAGCAGTTGCTTCATACTGATTGAACTAATACCTCTCAGGTGAACACTCCAGACTATTACTACAGAAAAAGAGTCTCTTCATCCTGATTAAACTACTACCTCTCAGGTGAACACTCCAGACTATTACTACAGAAATTAAATTGCTTCCTCCTGATTAAACTACTACCTCTCAGGTGAACACTCCAGGCTATTACTACAGAAAAGGAGTCGCTTCATCCTGATTGAATTAATACCTCTCAGGTGAACACTCCAGACGATTACTACAGAAAAGGAGTTGCTTCATCCTTATTGAACTAATACCTCTCAGGTGAACACTCCAGGCTATTACTACAGAAAAGGAGTCGCTTCATCCTGATTGAACTACTACCACTCAGGTGAACACTCCAGGCTATTACTACCTCTCAGGTGAACACTCCAGGCTATTACTACTGAAAAGGAGTGGCTTCATACTGATTGAACTACTACCTCTCAGGTGAACACTACAGGCTATTACAACAGAAAGGGAGTCGCTTCACCCTGATTGAACTAATACTTCTCAGGTGAACACTCCAGGCTATTACTACAGAAAAGGAGTCGCTTCACCCTGATTGAACTAATACCTCTCAGGTGAACACTCCAGGCTGTTACTAAAAAAAAGGAGTCGCTTCATCCTGATTGAACTACTACCACTCAGGTGAACACTCCAGGCTATTACTACAGAAAAGGAGTCGCTTCATCCTGATTGAACTACTACCACTCAGGTGAACACTCCAGGCTAATACTACAGAAAAGGAGTTGCTTCATACTGATTGAACTAATACCTCTCGGGTGAACACTCCAGACTATTACTACAGAATAGCAGTTGCTTCATACTGATTGAACTAATACCTCTCAGGTGAACACTCCAGACTATTACTACAGAAAAACAGTCTCTTCATCCTGATTAAACTACTACCTCTCAGGTGAACACTCCAGACTATTACTACAGAAATTAAATTGCTTCCTCCTGATTAAACTACTACCTCTCAGGTGAACACTCCAGGCTATTACTACAGAAAAGGAGTCGCTTCATCCTGATTGAATTAATACCTCTCAGGTGAACACTCCAGACGATTACTACAGAAAAGGAGTTGCTTCATCCTTATTGAACTAATACCTCTCAGGTGAACACTCCAGGCTATTACTACAGAAAAGGAGTCGCTTCATCCTGATTGAACTACTACCACTCAGGTGAACACTCCAGGCTATTACTACCTCTCAGGTGAACACTCCAGGCTATTACTACTGAAAAGGAGTGGCTTCATACTGATTGAACTACTACCTCTCAGGTGAACACTACAGGCTATTACAACAGAAAGGGAGTCGCTTCATCCTGATTGAACTATTACCTCTCAGGTAAACACTCCAGGCTATTACTACAGAAAAGGAGTCGCTTCACCCTGATTGAACTAATACTTCTCAGGTGAACACTCCAGGCTATTACTACAGAAAAGGAGTCGCTTCACCCTGATTGAACTAATACCTCTCAGGTGAACACTCCAGGCTGTTACTAAAAAAAAGGAGTCGCTTCATCCTGATTGAACTAATTCCTCTCAGGTAAACACTCCAGGCTATTACTACAGAAAAGAAGTCGCTTCATCCTGATTGAACTAATACCTCTCAGGTGAATACTCCAGACTATTACTACAGAAAAGGAGTCGCTTCATCCTGATTGAACTAATACCTCTCAGGTGAACACTCCAGACTATTACTACAGAAAAAGAGTCTCTTCATCCTGATTAAACTACTACCTCTCAGGTGAACACTCCAGACTATTACTATAGAAAAAGTGTCTCTTCATCTTGATTGAACTACTACCTCTGAGGTGAATACTCCAGGCTATTACTACAGAAAAGGAGTCGCTTCACCCTGATTGAACTAATACCTCTAAGGTGAACACTCCAAACTATTACTACAGAAACGGAGTCGCTTCACCCTGATTGAACTAATACCTCTCAGGTGAACACTCCAGGCTATTACTACAGAAAAGGAATCGCTTCATCCTGATTGAACTAATACCTCTCAGGTGAACACTCCAGGCTATTACTACAGAAAAGGAGTCGCTTTATGCTGATTGAACTAATTCCTCTCAGGTGAACACTCCAGACTATTACTAAAGAAAAAGAGTCCCTTCATCCTGATTAAACTACTACCTCTCAAGTGAACACTCCAGGCTATTACTACAGAAAAGGAGTTGCTTCATCCTGATTGAACTAATATCTCTCAGGTGAACACTCCAGGCTATTACTACAGAAAAGGAGTCGCTTCACCCTGATTGAACTACTACCACGCAGGTGAAAACTCCAGGCAATTACTACAGAAAAGGAGTCGCTTCATACTGATTGAACTACTACCTCTCAGGTGAACACTCCAGACTATTACTACAGAAAAGGAGTCGCTTCATCCTGATTGAACTACTACCACTCAGGTGAACACTCCAGGCTAATACTACAGAAAAGGAGTTGCTTCATACTGATTGAACTAATACCTCTCGGGTGAACACTCCAGACTATTACTACAGAAAAAGAGTCTCTTAATCCTGATTAAACTACTACCTCTCAGGTGAACACTCCAGACTATTACTACAGAAAAGCAGTTGCTTCATACTGATTGAACTAATACCTCTCAGGTAAACACTCCAGACTATTACTACAGAAAAAGAGTCTCTTCATCCTGATTAAACTACTACCTCTCAGGTGAACACTCCAGACTATTACTACAGAAATTAAATTGCTTCCTCCTGATTGAACTACTACCTCTCAGGTGAACACTCCAGGCTATTACTACAGAAAAGGAGTCGCTTCATCCTGATTGAATTAATACCTCTCAGGTGAACACTCCAGACGATTACTACAGAAAAGGAGTTGCTTCATCCTTATTGAACTAATACCTCTCAGGTGAACACTCCAGGCTATTACTACAGAAAAGGAGTCGCTTTATGCTGATTGAACTAATTCCTCTCAGGTGAACACTCCAGGCTATTACTACAGAAAAGGAGTCGCTTCACCCTGATTGAACTAATACCTCTCAGATGAACACTCCAGGCTATTACTACAGAAAAGGAGTCGCTTCACCCTGGTTGAATTAATACCTCTCAGGTGAACACTCCAGACGATTACTACTGAAAAGGAGTCGCTTCATCGTGATTGAACTACTACCACGCAGGTGAACTCTCCATGCAATTACTACAGAAAAGGAGTCGCTTCATACTGATTGAACTACTACCACTCAGTTGAACACTCCAGGCTATTACTAAAGAAAAGGAGTTGCTTCATACTGATTGAACTAATACCTCTCAGGTGAACACTCCAGACTATTACTACAGAAAAAGAGTCTCTTCCTCCTGATTAAACTACTACCTCTCAGGTGAACACTCCAGACTATTACTACAGAAAATAAGTTACTTCATCCTGATTGAACTACTACCTCTCAGGTGAACACTCCAGGCTTTAACTACAGAAAAGGAGTCGCTTCATCCTGATTGAACTAATACCTCTCAGGTGAACACTCCAGGCTATTACTACAGAAAAGGAGTTGCTTTATGCTGATTGAACTAATTCTTCTCAGGTAAACACTCCAGACTATTACTAAAGAAAAAGAGTCCCTTCATCCTGATTGAACTACTACCTCTCAGGTGAACACTCCAGGCTATTACTACAGAAAAGGAGTCGCTTCATCCTGATTGAACTAATACCTCTCAGGTGAACACTCCAGACTATTACTACAGAAAAAGAGTCTCTTCATCTTGATTGAACTACTAACTCTGAGGTGAATACTCCAGGCTATTACTACAGAAAAGGAGTCGCTTCACCCTGATTGAACTAATACCTCTCAGGTGAACCTTCCAGGCTATTACTACAGAAAATGAGTCGCTTCATCCTGATTGAACTAATACCTCTCAGGTGAACACTCCAGGCTATTACTACAGAAAAGGAGTTGCTTCATACTGATTGAACTAATACCTCTCAGGTGAACACTCCAGACTATTACTACAGAAAAAGAGTCTCATCATCCTGATTAAACTACTACCTCTCAGGTGAACACTCCAGACTATTACTACAGAAAATAAGTTGCTTCCTCCTGATTGAACTACTACCTCTCAGGTGAACACTCCAGGCTATTACTACAGAAAAGGAGTCGCTTTACCCTGATTGAACTAATACCTCTCAGATGAACACTCCAGGCTATTACTACAGAAAAGGAGTCGCTTCACCCTGGTTGAATTAATACCTCTCAGGTGAACACTCCAGACGATTACTACCGAAAAGGAGTCGCTTCATCGTGATTGAACTACTACCACGCAGGTGAACTCTCCATGCAATTACTACAGAAAAGGAGTCGCTTCATACTGATTGAACTACTACCACTCAGTTGAACACTCCAGGCTATTACTAAAGAAAAGGAGTTGCTTCATACTGATTGAACTAATACCTCTCAGGTGAACACTCCAGACTATTACTACAGAAAAAGAGTCTCTTCCTCCTGATTAAACTACTACCTCTCAGGTGAACACTCCAGACTATTACTACAGAAAATAAGTTTCTTCATCCTGATTGAACTACTACCTCTCAGGTGAACACTCCAGGCTTTAACTACAGAAAAGGAGTCGCTTCATCCTGATTGAACTAATACCTCTCAGGTGAACACTCCAGGCTATTACTACAGAAAAGGAGTTGCTTTATGCTGATTGAACTAATTCTTCTCAGGTAAACACTCCAGACTATTACTAAAGAAAAAGAGTCCCTTCATCCTGATTGAACTACTACCTCTCAGGTGAACACTCCAGGCTATTACTACAGAAAAGGAGTCGCTTCATCCTGATTAAACTACTACCTCTCAGGTGAACACTGCAGACTATTACTACAGAAAAAGTGTCTCTTCATTTTGATTGAACTACTACCTCTGAGGTGAATACTCCAGGCTATTACTACAGAAAAGGAGTCGCTTCACCCTGATTGAACTAATACCTCTAAGGTGAACACTCCAGACTATTACTACAGAAAAGGAGTCGCTTCACCCTGATTGAACTAATACCACTCAGGTGAACACTCCAGGCTATTACTACAGAAAAGGAATCGCTTCATCCTGATTGAACTAATACCTCTCAGGTGAACACTCCATGCTATTACTACAGAAAAGGAGTCGCTTTATGCTGATTGAACTAATTCCTCTCAGGTGAACACTCCAGACTAATACTAAAGAAAAAGAGTCCCTTCATCCTTATTAAACTACTACCTCTCAAGTGAACACTCCAGGCTATTACTACAGAAAAGGAGTTGCTTCATCCTGATTGAACTAATACCTCTCAGGTGAACACTCCAGGCTATTACTACAGAAAAGGAGTCGCTTCACCCTGATTGAACTAATACCTCTCAGGTGAACACTCCAGGCTATTACTACAGAAAAGGAGTCGCTTCACCCTGATTGAATTAATACCTCTCAGGTGAACACTCCAGACGATTACTACAGAAAAGGAGTCGCTTCATCGTGATTGAACTACTACCACGCAGGTGAAAACTCCAGGCAATTACTACAGAAAAGGAGTCGCTTCATACTGATTGAACTACTACCTCTCAGGTGAACACTCCAGACTATTACTACAGAAAAGGAGTCGCTTTATCCTGATTGAACTACTACCACTCAGGTGAACACTCCAGGCTAATACTACAGAAAAGGAGTTGCTTCATACTGATTGAACTAATACCTCTCGGGTGAACACTCCAGACTATTACTACAGAAAAAGAGTCTCTTCATCCTGATTAAACTACTACCTCTCAGGTGAACACTCCAGACTATTACTACAGAAAAGCAGTTGCTTCATACTGATTGAACTAATACCTCTCAGGTGAACACTCCAGACTATTACTACAGAAAAAGAGTCTCTTCATCCTGATTAAACTACTACCTCTCAGGTGAACACTCCAGGCTATTACTACAGAAAAGGAGTCGCTTCATCCTGATTGAATTAATACCTCTCAGGTGAACACTCCAGACGATTACTACAGAAAAGGAGTTGCTTCATCCTTATTGAACTAATACCTCTCAGGTGAACACTCCAGGCTATTACTACAGAAAAGGAGTCGCTTCATCCTGATTGAACTACTACCACTCAGGTGAACACTCCAGGCTATTACTACCTCTCAGGTGAACACTCCAGGCTATTACTACTGAAAAGGAGTGGCTTCATACTGATTGAACTACTACCTCTCAGGTGAACACTACAGGCTATTACAACAGAAAGGGAGTCGCTTCATCCTGATTGAACTATTACCTCTCAGGTAAACACTCCAGGCTATTACTACAGAAAAGGAGTCGCTTCATCCTGATTGAACTATTACCTCTCAGGTGAACACTCCAGGCTATTACTACAGAAAAAGAGTCGCTTCACCCTGATTGAACTAATACCTCTCAGGTGAACACTCCAGGCTGTTACTAAAAAAAAAGGAGTCGCTTCATCCTGATTGAACTAATTCCTCTCAGGTAAACACTCCAGGCTATTACTACAGAAAAGAAGTCGCTTCATCCTGATTGAACTAATACCTCTCAGGTGAATACTCCAGACTATTACTACAGAAAAGGAGTCGCTTCATCCTGATTGAACTAATACCTCTCAGGTGAACACTCCAGACTATTACTACAGAAAAAGAGTCTCTTCATCCTGATTAAACTACTACCTCTCAGGTGAACACTCCAGACTATTACTATAGAAAAAGTGTCTCTTCATCTTGATTGAACTACTACCTCTGAGGTGAATACTCCAGGCTATTACTACAGAAAAGGAGTCGCTTCACCCTGATTGAACTAATACCTCTAAGGTGAACACTCCAAACTATTACTACAGAAACGGAGTCGCTTCACCCTGATTGAACTAATACCTCTCAGGTGAACACTCCAGGCTATTACTACAGAAAAGGAATCGCTTCATCCTGATTGAACTAATACCTCTCAGGTGAACACTCCAGGCTATTACTACAGAAAAGGAGTCGCTTTATGCTGATTGAACTAATTCCTCTCAGGTGAACACTCCAGACTATTACTAAAGAAAAAGAGTCCCTTCATCCTGATTAAACTACTACCTCTCAAGTGAACACTCCAGGCTATTACTACAGAAAAGGAGTTGCTTCATCCTGATTGAACTAATATCTCTCAGGTGAACACTCCAGGCTATTACTACAGAAAAGGAGTCGCTTCACCCTGATTGAACTACTACCACGCAGGTGAAAACTCCAGGCAATTACTACAGAAAAGGAGTCGCTTCATACTGATTGAACTACTACCTCTCAGGTGAACACTCCAGACTATTACTACAGAAAAGGAGTCGCTTCATCCTGATTGAACTACTACCACTCAGGTGAACACTCCAGGCTAATACTACAGAAAAGGAGTTGCTTCATACTGATTGAACTAATACCTCTCGGGTGAACACTCCAGACTATTACTACAGAAAAAGAGTCTCTTCATCCTGATTAAACTACTACCTCTCAGGTGAACACTCCAGACTATTACTACAGAAAAGCAGTTGCTTCATACTGATTGAACTAATACCTCTCAGGTAAACACTCCAGACTATTACTACAGAAAAAGAGTCTCTTCATCCTGATTAAACTACTACCTCTCAGGTGAACACTCCAGACTATTACTACAGAAATTAAATTGCTTCCTCCTGATTGAACTACTACCTCTCAGGTGAACACTCCAGGCTATTACTACAGAAAAGGAGTCGCTTCATCCTGATTGAATTAATACCTCTCAGGTGAACACTCCAGACGATTACTACAGAAAAGGAGTTGCTTCATCCTTATTGAACTAATACCTCTCAGGTGAACACTCCAGGCTATTACTACAGAAAAGGAGTCGCTTTATGCTGATTGAACTAATTCCTCTCAGGTGAACACTCCAGACTATTACTAAAGAAAAAGAGTCCCTTCAACCTGATTGAACTACTACCTCTCAAGTGAACACTCCAGGCTATTACTACAGAAAAGGAGTTGCTTCATCCTGATTGAACTAATACCTCTCAGGTGAACACTCCAGGCTATTACTACAGAAAAGGAGTCGCTTCACCCTGATTGAACTAATACCTCTCAGATGAACACTCCAGGCTATTACTACAGAAAAGGAGTCGCTTCACCCTGGTTGAATTAATACCTCTCAGATGAACACTCCAGACGATTACTACTGAAAAGGAGTCGCTTCATCGTGATTGAACTACTACCACGCAGGTGAACTCTTCATGCAATTACTACAGAAAAGGAGTCGCTTCATACTGATTGAACTACTACCACTCAGTTGAACACTCCAGGCTATTACTAAAGAAAAGGAGTTGCTTCATACTGATTGAACTAATACCTCTCAGGTGAACACTCCAGACTATTACTACAGAAAAAGAGTCTCTTCCTCCTGATTAAACTACTACCTCTCAGGTGAACACTCCAGACTATTACTACAGAAAATAAGTTACTTCATCCTGATTGAACTACTACCTCTCAGGTGAACACTCCAGGCTTTAACTACAGAAAAGGAGTCGCTTCATCCTGATTGAACTAATACCTCTCAGGTGAACACTCCAGGCTATTACTACAGAAAAGGAGTTGCTTTATGCTGATTGAACTAATTCTTCTCAGGTAAACACTCCAGACTATTACTAAAGAAAAAGAGTCCCTTCATCCTGATTGAACTACTACCTCTCAGGTGGACACTCCAGGCTATTACTACAGAAAAGGAGTCGCTTCACCCTGATTGAACTAATACCTCTCAGGTGAACCTTCCAGGCTATTACTACAGAAAATGAGTCGCTTCATCCTGATTGAACTAATACCTCTCAGGTGAACACTCCAAGCTATTACTACAGAAAAGGAGTTGCTTCATACTGATTGAACTAATACCTCTCAGGTGAACACTCCAGACTATTACTACAGAAAAAGAGTCTCTTCATCCTGATTAAACTACTACCTCTCAGGTGAACACTCCAGACTATTACTACAGAAACTGAGTCGCTTCATCCTGATTGAACTAATACCTCTCAGTTGAACACTCCAGGCTATTACTACAGATAAGGAGTCGCTTCATCCTGATTGAATTAATACCTCTCAGGTAAACACTCCAGACGATTACTACAGAAAAGGAGTCACTTCACCCTGATTGAATTAATACCTCTCAGGTGAACACTCCAGACGATTACTACAGAAAAGGAGTTGCTTCATCGTGATTGAACTACTACCACGCAGGTGAACACTCCCGGCTATTACTACAGAAAGGGAGTTGCTTCATACTGATTGAGCTAATACCTCTCAGGTGAACACTCCAGGCAATTACTACAGAAAAGGAGTCGCTTCATCCTGATTGAACTACTACCTCTCAGGTGAACACTCCAGGCTATTACTACAGAAAAGGAGTCGCTTCATACTGATTGAACTAATACCTCTCAGGTGAACACTCCAGGCTATTACTAAAGAAAAAGAGTCTCTTCATCCTGATTGAACTAATACCTCTCAGGTGAACACTACAGGCTATTACTACAGAAAAGGAGTCGCTTCATCTTGATTGAACTAATACCTCTCAGTTGAACACTCCAGGCTATTACTACAGAAAAGGAAAGGCTTCGTCCTGATTGAAAAAATACCTCTGAGGTGAACACTCCAGGCTATTTCTACAGAAAAGGAGACGCTTCACCCTGATTGAATTAATACCTCTCAGATGAACACTCCAGGCTATTAGTACAGAAAAGAAGTCGCTTCACCCTGATTGAACTACTACCTCTCAGGTGAACACTCCAGACTATTAGTACAGAAAAGAAGTCGCTTTATGCTGATTGAACTAATTCCTTTCAGGTGAACACTCCAGAAAATTACTAAAGAAAAAGAGTCCGTTCATCCTGATTGAGCTAATACCTCTCAGGTGAACACTCCAGGCTATTACTACAGAAAAGGAGTCGCTACACTCTGATTGAATTAATACCTCTCTGATGAAGACTCCAGACTATTACTACAGAAAAATCTTTGCTTCACCCTGTTTGAACTAATACCTCTCAGGTGAACACTCCAGGCTATTACTACAGAAAATGAGTCGCTTCACCCTGATTGAATTATTACCTCTCAGGTGAACACTCCAGGCTATTACTACAGAAAAGGAGTCGCTTCACCCTGATTGAACTAATACTTCTCAGGTGAACACTCCAGGCTATTACTACAGAAAAAGAGAGGCTTCATCTTGATTGAACTAATACCTCTGAGGTGAACACTCCAGGCTATTACTACAGAAAATGAGTCGCTTCATCCTGGTTGAACTAATGCCTCTCATGTGAACACTCCAGGCTATCACTACAGAATTGAAGTCACTTCACCCTGATTGAACTAATACCTCTCAGGAGAACATTCCAGACTATTACTACAGAAAAGGAGTCGCTTCACCCTGATTGAACTAATACCTCTCAGGTGAACACTCCAGGCTATTACTACAGAAAAGGAGTCGCTTCATCCTGTTTGAACTAATGCCTCTCAGGTGTACACTCAAGGCTATTACTACAGAAACGAAGTCGCTTCATCCTGATTGAACTAATACCTATCAGGTGAACACTCAAGGCTATTACTACAGAAAAGGAGTCACTTCATCCTGATTGAACTACAACCTCTCAGGTGAACACTCCAGGCTTTAACTACAGAAAAGGAGTCGCTTCACCCTGATTGAACTAATACCTCTCAGGTAAACACTCCAGTCTTTTACTACAGAAAAAGAGTCCCTTCATCCTCATTGAACTACTACCTCTCAGGTGAACACTCCAGGCTATTACTACAGAAAAGGAGTTGCTTCATAATGATTGAACTAATACCTCTCAGGTGAACACTCCAGGCTATTACTACAGAAAAGGAGTTGCTTCATACTGATTGAATTAATACCTCTCAGGTGAACACTACAGGCTATTACTACAGAAAAGGAGTCGCTTCATCTTGATTGAACTAATACCTCTCAGGTGAACACTCCAGGCTATTACTACAGAAAAAGAAGTCGCTTCATCCTGATTGAACTAATACCTCTCAAGTGAACACTACAGGCTATTACTACAGAAAAGGAGTCGCTTCATCTTGATTGAACTGATACCTCTCAGTTGAACACTCCAGGCTATTACTACAGAAAGGGAGTCACTTTACCCTGATTGAACTAATACTTCTCAGGAGAACACTCCAGGCTATTACTACAGAAAAGGAAAGGCTTCGTCCAGATTGAACTAATACCTCTGAGGTGAACACTCCAGGCTATTTCTACAGAAAAGGAGTCGCTTCACCCTGATTGAATTAATACCTCTCAGATGAACACTCCAGGCTATTACTACAGAAAAATCTTTGCTTCACCCTGTTTGAACTAATACCTCTCAGGTGAACACTCCAGGCTATTACTACAGAAAAGAAGTCGCTTCACCCTGATTGAACTACTACCTCTCAAGTGAACACTCCAGGCTATTACTACAGAAAAGGAGTCGCTTTCTTACTGATTGAACTAATACCTCTCAGGTAAACACTCCAGGCTATTACTACAGAAAAGGAGTCTCTTCATCCTGATTAAACTACTACCTCTCAGGTGAACACTCCAGACTATTACTATAGAAAAAGTGTCTCTTCATCTTGATTGAACTACTACCTCTGAGGTGAATACTCCAGGCTATTACTACAGAAAAGGAGTCGCTTCACCCTGATTGAACTAATACCTCTCAGGTGAACACTCCAGGCTGTTACTAAAAAAAAGGAGTCGCTTCATCCTGATTGAACTAATTCCTCTCAGGTAAACACTCCAGGCTATTACTACAGAAAAGAAGTCGCTTCATCCTGATTGAACTAATACCTCTCAGGTGAATACTCCAGACTATTACTACAGAAAAGGAGTCGCTTCATCCTGATTGAACTAATACCTCTCAGGTGAACACTCCAGACTATTACTACAGAAAAAGAGTCTCTTCATCCTGATTAAACTACTACCTCTCAGGTGAACACTCCAGACTATTACTATAGAAAAAGTGTCTCTTCATCTTGATTGAACTACTACCTCTGAGGTGAATACTCCAGGCTATTACTACAGAAAAGGAGTCGCTTCACCCTGATTGAACTAATACCTCTAAGGTGAACACTCCAAACTATTACTACAGAAACGGAGTCGCTTCACCCTGATTGAACTAATACCTCTCAGGTGAACACTCCAGGCTATTACTACAGAAAAGGAATCGCTTCATCCTGATTGAACTAATACCTCTCAGGTGAACACTCCAGGCTATTACTACAGAAAAGGAGTCGCTTTATGCTGATTGAACTAATTCCTCTCAGGTGAACACTCCAGACTATTACTAAAGAAAAAGAGTCCCTTCATCCTGATTAAACTACTACCTCTCAAGTGAACACTCCAGGCTATTACTACAGAAAAGGAGTTGCTTCATCCTGATTGAACTAATATCTCTCAGGTGAACACTCCAGGCTATTACTACAGAAAAGGAGTCGCTTCACCCTGATTGAACTACTACCACGCAGGTGAAAACTCCAGGCAATTACTACAGAAAAGGAGTCGCTTCATACTGATTGAACTACTACCTCTCAGGTGAACACTCCAGACTATTACTACAGAAAAGGAGTCGCTTCATCCTGATTGAACTACTACCACTCAGGTGAACACTCCAGGCTAATACTACAGAAAAGGAGTTGCTTCATACTGATTGAACTAATACCTCTCGGGTGAACACTCCAGACTATTACTACAGAAAAAGAGTCTCTTAATCCTGATTAAACTACTACCTCTCAGGTGAACACTCCAGACTATTACTACAGAAAAGCAGTTGCTTCATACTGATTGAACTAATACCTCTCAGGTAAACACTCCAGACTATTACTACAGAAAAAGAGTCTCTTCATCCTGATTAAACTACTACCTCTCAGGTGAACACTCCAGACTATTACTACAGAAATTAAATTGACGTCACATCTCGCACAGTCACGTGACGTTGTCCTGAACGGAGTGGGTGGATCGACATGGCTCGGGGAACGTAAGCCCCAGTCAGTACCTACGACAGCGGCAACGACCGCGGCTACTGACATCAGGCACTTCAAAAGTAGCCACATTGGATTTCTTCCTGATACCGGTGAAGGTAACGCTCGGGGGACCTGGACTTCACTCCAATACCTGCTTCGGTTACCGGCCATCACACCATACAGGTTTGGCATAAATAACATCTTCAAATCAGCTGTTGATGTCAGGTAACTTGGGACCCATCTAAATACAAGAATTGGCTAAATCCAGTTCCAACACGGAGACGCCCAATGGTAATGTACTTTGATTTATGGGTTGAAGTTGAGCTGCAGACAATGATAATGGGTCCAATTACACACTGTTTAAATGTGCATACCAGAGCTATGTTGTAAGAGCTACGCTATAAAAGCATTACAGATTTCTGTACCAATAACTATATTGATGAACTTCTTTTGCCAACAACTCTTGGAGGACATTTATCCATTTACCAATACAACAGCCTTCTTACCAACATCAACTAACCCCTCCAACCCTCAAGGAAATTTTCTATTTGTGGACTCCCATTATGTACCTAATGCAAATCTTGCATCTAGGACATTTGTACTAATCCATACATGTCCTAATGGTTGCCCCCAGCGCTATCACCCCCCTTCCCTGGTTTCCCCCTTCCCCCACCCCATCAGGCTCAGCCTTATACCAAATGTTAAACCCATTTGACTTTAATAATAAATCCACTTACGTGGTTTAGATTACCTTACATCCTCTGGTGGACGGTAATTAACACAATAAATACTATTCTTTACTGGGTTACATATCAATATAAGACTGAATCATACGTCCGGACAAGTGTGTTGTTACATGTTTAGTTATTTGTTTGTCCTGTCTGTCTATTAGGTGTTTCCAATTAATTTATGTACTGTATGACCATTCACTTTTGATAATAACACTGCACCTTTATATGTTCCCTTTTACATATATTTAAAATGATAATAGGAATAAATGATTAAATTTTATAATCATTTCCGTTTTTGGATCTATAATCTGTTGCTTATAGTAACCGCTTTTCGGTCTGCTCCAAACAGACTGATTCCCTTCCCTTTCCTTTCCCTTTCCCTAATTCCCCTCCCCCTTCCCCTTTCTATCATTTAATTATGTATGCTTACATGGTTACAGCAACAACCTCATCAGGTAGATGATCCACAGTGGGTGACATTTTTTCTTTACCCACACATAAACGGAACTTGCGCAAATCCCCATCCCCAAACCCCAATTTGTTTATACCTCTCAGGTGAACACTCCAGGCTATTACTACAGAAAAGGAGTCGCTTCATCCTGATTGAATTAATACCTCTCAGGTGAACACTCCAGACGATTACTACAGAAAAGGAGTTGCTTCATCCTTATTGAACTAATACCTCTCAGGTGAACACTCCAGGCTATTACTACAGAAAAGGAGTCGCTTTATGCTGATTGAACTAATTCCTCTCAGGTGAACACTCCAGGCTATTACTACAGAAAAGGAGTCGCTTCACCCTGATTGAACTAATACCTCTCAGATGAACACTCCAGGCTATTACTACAGAAAAGGAGTCGCTTCACCCTGGTTGAATTAATACCTCTCAGGTGAACACTCCAGACGATTACTACTGAAAAGGAGTCGCTTCATCGTGATTGAACTACTACCACGCAGGTGAACTCTCCATGCAATTACTACAGAAAAGGAGTCGCTTCATACTGATTGAACTACTACCACTCAGTTGAACACTCCAGGCTATTACTAAAGAAAAGGAGTTGCTTCATACTGATTGAACTAATACCTCTCAGGTGAACACTCCAGACTATTACTACAGAAAAAGAGTCTCTTCCTCCTGATTAAACTACTACCTCTCAGGTGAACACTCCAGACTATTACTACAGAAAATAAGTTACTTCATCCTGATTGAACTACTACCTCTCAGGTGAACACTCCAGGCTTTAACTACAGAAAAGGAGTCGCTTCATCCTGATTGAACTAATACCTCTCAGGTGAACACTCCAGGCTATTACTACAGAAAAGGAGTTGCTTTATGCTGATTGAACTAATTCTTCTCAGGTAAACACTCCAGACTATTACTAAAGAAAAAGAGTCCCTTCATCCTGATTGAACTACTACCTCTCAGGTGAACACTCCAGGCTATTACTACAGAAAAGGAGTCGCTTCATCCTGATTGAACTAATACCTCTCAGGTGAACACTCCAGACTATTACTACAGAAAAAGAGTCTCTTCATCTTGATTGAACTACTAACTCTGAGGTGAATACTCCAGGCTATTACTACAGAAAAGGAGTCGCTTCACCCTGATTGAACTAATACCTCTCAGGTGAACCTTCCAGGCTATTACTACAGAAAATGAGTCGCTTCATCCTGATTGAACTAATACCTCTCAGGTGAACACTCCAGGCTATTACTACAGAAAAGGAGTTGCTTCATACTGATTGAACTAATACCTCTCAGGTGAACACTCCAGACTATTACTACAGAAAAAGAGTCTCATCATCCTGATTAAACTACTACCTCTCAGGTGAACACTCCAGACTATTACTACAGAAAATAAGTTGCTTCCTCCTGATTGAACTACTACCTCTCAGGTGAACACTCCAGGCTATTACTACAGAAAAGGAGTCGCTTTACCCTGATTGAACTAATACCTCTCAGATGAACACTCCAGGCTATTACTACAGAAAAGGAGTCGCTTCACCCTGGTTGAATTAATACCTCTCAGGTGAACACTCCAGACGATTACTACCGAAAAGGAGTCGCTTCATCGTGATTGAACTACTACCACGCAGGTGAACTCTCCATGCAATTACTACAGAAAAGGAGTCGCTTCATACTGATTGAACTACTACCACTCAGTTGAACACTCCAGGCTATTACTAAAGAAAAGGAGTTGCTTCATACTGATTGAACTAATACCTCTCAGGTGAACACTCCAGACTATTACTACAGAAAAAGAGTCTCTTCCTCCTGATTAAACTACTACCTCTCAGGTGAACACTCCAGACTATTACTACAGAAAATAAGTTTCTTCATCCTGATTGAACTACTACCTCTCAGGTGAACACTCCAGGCTTTAACTACAGAAAAGGAGTCGCTTCATCCTGATTGAACTAATACCTCTCAGGTGAACACTCCAGGCTATTACTACAGAAAAGGAGTTGCTTTATGCTGATTGAACTAATTCTTCTCAGGTAAACACTCCAGACTATTACTAAAGAAAAAGAGTCCCTTCATCCTGATTGAACTACTACCTCTCAGGTGAACACTCCAGGCTATTACTACAGAAAAGGAGTCGCTTCATCCTGATTAAACTACTACCTCTCAGGTGAACACTGCAGACTATTACTACAGAAAAAGTGTCTCTTCATTTTGATTGAACTACTACCTCTGAGGTGAATACTCCAGGCTATTACTACAGAAAAGGAGTCGCTTCACCCTGATTGAACTAATACCTCTAAGGTGAACACTCCAGACTATTACTACAGAAAAGGAGTCGCTTCACCCTGATTGAACTAATACCACTCAGGTGAACACTCCAGGCTATTACTACAGAAAAGGAATCGCTTCATCCTGATTGAACTAATACCTCTCAGGTGAACACTCCATGCTATTACTACAGAAAAGGAGTCGCTTTATGCTGATTGAACTAATTCCTCTCAGGTGAACACTCCAGACTAATACTAAAGAAAAAGAGTCCCTTCATCCTTATTAAACTACTACCTCTCAAGTGAACATTCCAGGCTATTACTACAGAAAAGGAGTTGCTTCATCCTGATTGAACTAATACCTCTCAGGTGAACACTCCAGGCTATTACTACAGAAAAGGAGTCGCTTCACCCTGATTGAACTAATACCTCTCAGGTGAACACTCCAGGCTATTACTACAGAAAAGGAGTCGCTTCACCCTGATTGAATTAATACCTCTCAGGTGAACACTCCAGACGATTACTACAGAAAAGGAGTCGCTTCATCGTGATTGAACTACTACCACGCAGGTGAAAACTCCAGGCAATTACTACAGAAAAGGAGTCGCTTCATACTGATTGAACTACTACCTCTCAGGTGAACACTCCAGACTATTACTACAGAAAAGGAGTCGCTTTATCCTGATTGAACTACTACCACTCAGGTGAACACTCCAGGCTAATACTACAGAAAAGGAGTTGCTTCATACTGATTGAACTAATACCTCTCGGGTGAACACTCCAGACTATTACTACAGAAAAAGAGTCTCTTCATCCTGATTAAACTACTACCTCTCAGGTGAACACTCCAGACTATTACTACAGAAAAGCAGTTGCTTCATACTGATTGAACTAATACCTCTCAGGTGAACACTCCAGACTATTACTACAGAAAAAGAGTCTCTTCATCCTGATTAAACTACTACCTCTCAGGTGAACACTCCAGGCTATTACTACAGAAAAGGAGTCGCTTCATCCTGATTGAATTAATACCTCTCAGGTGAACACTCCAGACGATTACTACAGAAAAGGAGTTGCTTCATCCTTATTGAACTAATACCTCTCAGGTGAACACTCCAGGCTATTACTACAGAAAAGGAGTCGCTTCATCCTGATTGAACTACTACCACTCAGGTGAACACTCCAGGCTATTACTACCTCTCAGGTGAACACTCCAGGCTATTACTACTGAAAAGGAGTGGCTTCATACTGATTGAACTACTACCTCTCAGGTGAACACTACAGGCTATTACAACAGAAAGGGAGTCGCTTCATCCTGATTGAACTATTACCTCTCAGGTAAACACTCCAGGCTATTACTACAGAAAAGGAGTCGCTTCATCCTGATTGAACTATTACCTCTCAGGTGAACACTCCAGGCTATTACTACAGAAAAGGAGTCGCTTCACCCTGATTGAACTAATACCTCTCAGGTGAACACTCCAGGCTGTTACTAAAAAAAAAGGAGTCGCTTCATCCTGATTGAGCTAATTCCTCTCAGGTAAACACTCCAGGCTATTACTACAGAAAAGAAGTCGCTTCATCCTGATTGAACTAATACCTCTCAGGTGAATACTCCAGACTATTACTACAGAAAAGGAGTCGCTTCATCCTGATTGAACTAATACCTCTCAGGTGAACACTCCAGACTATTACTACAGAAAAAGAGTCTCTTCATCCTGATTAAACTACTACCTCTCAGGTGAACACTCCAGACTATTACTATAGAAAAAGTGTCTCTTCATCTTGATTGAACTACTACCTCTGAGGTGAATACTCCAGGCTATTACTACAGAAAAGGAGTCGCTTCACCCTGATTGAACTAATACCTCTAAGGTGAACACTCCAAACTATTACTACAGAAACGGAGTCGCTTCACCCTGATTGAACTAATACCTCTCAGGTGAACACTCCAGGCTATTACTACAGAAAAGGAATCGCTTCATCCTGATTGAACTAATACCTCTCAGGTGAACACTCCAGGCTATTACTACAGAAAAGGAGTCGCTTTATGCTGATTGAACTAATTCCTCTCAGGTGAACACTCCAGACTATTACTAAAGAAAAAGAGTCCCTTCATCCTGATTAAACTACTACCTCTCAAGTGAACACTCCAGGCTATTACTACAGAAAAGGAGTTGCTTCATCCTGATTGAACTAATATCTCTCAGGTGAACACTCCAGGCTATTACTACAGAAAAGGAGTCGCTTCACCCTGATTGAACTACTACCACGCAGGTGAAAACTCCAGGCAATTACTACAGAAAAGGAGTCGCTTCATACTGATTGAACTACTACCTCTCAGGTGAACACTCCAGACTATTACTACAGAAAAGGAGTCGCTTCATCCTGATTGAACTACTACCACTCAGGTGAACACTCCAGGCTAATACTACAGAAAAGGAGTTGCTTCATACTGATTGAACTAATACCTCTCGGGTGAACACTCCAGACTATTACTACAGAAAAAGAGTCTCTTCATCCTGATTAAACTACTACCTCTCAGGTGAACACTCCAGACTATTACTACAGAAAAGCAGTTGCTTCATACTGATTGAACTAATACCTCTCAGGTAAACACTCCAGACTATTACTACAGAAAAAGAGTCTCTTCATCCTGATTAAACTACTACCTCTCAGGTGAACACTCCAGACTATTACTACAGAAATTAAATTGCTTCCTCCTGATTGAACTACTACCTCTCAGGTGAACACTCCAGGCTATTACTACAGAAAAGGAGTCGCTTCATCCTGATTGAATTAATACCTCTCAGGTGAACACTCCAGACGATTACTACAGAAAAGGAGTTGCTTCATCCTTATTGAACTAATACCTCTCAGGTGAACACTCCAGGCTATTACTACAGAAAAGGAGTCGCTTTATGCTGATTGAACTAATTCCTCTCAGGTGAACACTCCAGACTATTACTAAAGAAAAAGAGTCCCTTCAACCTGATTGAACTACTACCTCTCAAGTGAACACTCCAGGCTATTACTACAGAAAAGGAGTTGCTTCATCCTGATTGAACTAATACCTCTCAGGTGAACACTCCAGGCTATTACTACAGAAAAGGAGTCGCTTCACCCTGATTGAACTAATACCTCTCAGATGAACACTCCAGGCTATTACTACAGAAAAGGAGTCGCTTCACCCTGGTTGAATTAATACCTCTCAGATGAACACTCCAGACGATTACTACTGAAAAGGAGTCGCTTCATCGTGATTGAACTACTACCACGCAGGTGAACTCTTCATGCAATTACTACAGAAAAGGAGTCGCTTCATACTGATTGAACTACTACCACTCAGTTGAACACTCCAGGCTATTACTAAAGAAAAGGAGTTGCTTCATACTGATTGAACTAATACCTCTCAGGTGAACACTCCAGACTATTACTACAGAAAAAGAGTCTCTTCCTCCTGATTAAACTACTACCTCTCAGGTGAACACTCCAGACTATTACTACAGAAAATAAGTTACTTCATCCTGATTGAACTACTACCTCTCAGGTGAACACTCCAGGCTTTAACTACAGAAAAGGAGTCGCTTCATCCTGATTGAACTAATACCTCTCAGGTGAACACTCCAGGCTATTACTACAGAAAAGGAGTTGCTTTATGCTGATTGAACTAATTCTTCTCAGGTAAACACTCCAGACTATTACTAAAGAAAAAGAGTCCCTTCATCCTGATTGAACTACTACCTCTCAGGTGGACACTCCAGGCTATTACTACAGAAAAGGAGTCGCTTCACCCTGATTGAACTAATACCTCTCAGGTGAACCTTCCAGGCTATTACTACAGAAAATGAGTCGCTTCATCCTGATTGAACTAATACCTCTCAGGTGAACACTCCAAGCTATTACTACAGAAAAGGAGTTGCTTCATACTGATTGAACTAATACCTCTCAGGTGAACACTCCAGACTATTACTACAGAAAAAGAGTCTCTTCATCCTGATTAAACTACTACCTCTCAGGTGAACACTCCAGACTATTACTACAGAAACTGAGTCGCTTCATCCTGATTGAACTAATACCTCTCAGTTGAACACTCCAGGCTATTACTACAGATAAGGAGTCGCTTCATCCTGATTGAATTAATACCTCTCAGGTAAACACTCCAGACGATTACTACAGAAAAGGAGTCACTTCACCCTGATTGAATTAATACCTCTCAGGTGAACACTCCAGACGATTACTACAGAAAAGGAGTTGCTTCATCGTGATTGAACTACTACCACGCAGGTGAACACTCCCGGCTATTACTACAGAAAGGGAGTTGCTTCATACTGATTGAGCTAATACCTCTCAGGTGAACACTCCAGGCAATTACTACAGAAAAGGAGTCGCTTCATCCTGATTGAACTACTACCTCTCAGGTGAACACTCCAGGCTATTACTACAGAAAAGGAGTCGCTTCATACTGATTGAACTAATACCTCTCAGGTGAACACTCCAGGCTATTACTAAAGAAAAAGAGTCTCTTCATCCTGATTGAACTAATACCTCTCAGGTGAACACTACAGGCTATTACTACAGAAAAGGAGTCGCTTCATCTTGATTGAACTAATACCTCTCAGTTGAACACTCCAGGCTATTACTACAGAAAAGGAAAGGCTTCGTCCTGATTGAAAAAATACCTCTGAGGTGAACACTCCAGGCTATTTCTACAGAAAAGGAGACGCTTCACCCTGATTGAATTAATACCTCTCAGATGAACACTCCAGGCTATTAGTACAGAAAAGAAGTCGCTTCACCCTGATTGAACTACTACCTCTCAGGTGAACACTCCAGACTATTAGTACAGAAAAGAAGTCGCTTTATGCTGATTGAACTAATTCCTTTCAGGTGAACACTCCAGAAAATTACTAAAGAAAAAGAGTCCGTTCATCCTGATTGAGCTAATACCTCTCAGGTGAACACTCCAGGCTATTACTACAGAAAAGGAGTCGCTACACTCTGATTGAATTAATACCTCTCTGATGAAGACTCCAGACTATTACTACAGAAAAATCTTTGCTTCACCCTGTTTGAACTAATACCTCTCAGGTGAACACTCCAGGCTATTACTACAGAAAATGAGTCGCTTCACCCTGATTGAATTATTACCTCTCAGGTGAACACTCCAGGCTATTACTACAGAAAAGGAGTCGCTTCACCCTGATTGAACTAATACTTCTCAGGTGAACACTCCAGGCTATTACTACAGGAAAAGAGAGGCTTCATCTTGATTGAACTAATACCTCTGAGGTGAACACTCCAGGCTATTACTACAGAAAATGAGTCGCTTCATCCTGGTTGAACTAATGCCTCTCATGTGAACACTCCAGGCTATCACTACAGAATTGAAGTCACTTCACCCTGATTGAACTAATACCTCTCAGGAGAACATTCCAGACTATTACTACAGAAAAGGAGTCGCTTCACCCTGATTGAACTAATACCTCTCAGGTGAACACTCCAGGCTATTACTACAGAAAATGAGTCGCTTCATCCTGTTTGAACTAATGCCTCTCAGGTGTACACTCAAGGCTATTACTACAGAAACGAAGTCGCTTCATCCTGATTGAACTAATACCTATCAGGTGAACACTCAAGGCTATTACTACAGAAAAGGAGTCACTTCATCCTGATTGAACTACAACCTCTCAGGTGAACACTCCAGGCTTTAACTACAGAAAAGGAGTCGCTTCACCCTGATTGAACTAATACCTCTCAGGTAAACACTCCAGTCTTTTACTACAGAAAAAGAGTCCCTTCATCCTCATTGAACTACTACCTCTCAGGTGAACACTCCAGGCTATTACTACAGAAAAGGAGTTGCTTCATAATGATTGAACTAATACCTCTCAGGTGAACACTCCAGGCTATTACTACAGAAAAGGAGTTGCTTCATACTGATTGAATTAATACCTCTCAGGTGAACACTACAGGCTATTACTACAGAAAAGGAGTCGCTTCATCTTGATTGAACTAATACCTCTCAGGTGAACACTCCAGGCTATTACTACAGAAAAAGAAGTCGCTTCATCCTGATTGAACTAATACCTCTCAAGTGAACACTACAGGCTATTACTACAGAAAAGGAGTCGCTTCATCTTGATTGAACTGATACCTCTCAGTTGAACACTCCAGGCTATTACTACAGAAAGGGAGTCACTTTACCCTGATTGAACTAATACTTCTCAGGAGAACACTCCAGGCTATTACTACAGAAAAGGAAAGGCTTCGTCCAGATTGAACTAATACCTCTGAGGTGAACACTCCAGGCTATTTCTACAGAAAAGGAGTCGCTTCACCCTGATTGAATTAATACCTCTCAGATGAACACTCCAGGCTATTACTACAGAAAAATCTTTGCTTCACCCTGTTTGAACTAATACCTCTCAGGTGAACACTCCAGGCTATTACTACAGAAAAGAAGTCGCTTCACCCTGATTGAACTACTACCTCTCAAGTGAACACTCCAGGCTATTACTACAGAAAAGGAGTCGCTTTCTTACTGATTGAACTAATACCTCTCAGGTAAACACTCCAGGCTATTACTACAGAAAAGGAGTCGCTTCACCCTGATTGAACTAATACCTCTCAGGTGAACACTCCAGGCTATTACTACAGAAAAGGCGTTGTTTCGTCCTGATTGAACTAATACTTCTCAGGTGAACACTCCAAGCTATTACTACAGAAAAGGAGAGGCTTCATCTTGATTGAACTAATATCTCTCAGGTGAACACTCCAAGCTATTACTACAGAAAAGGAGAGGCTTCATCCTGATTGAACTAATGCCTCTCATGTGAACACTCCAGGCTATCACTGCAGAAAATAAATCACTTCACCCTGATTGAACTAATACCTCTCAGGTGAACACTCCAGTCTTTTATTACAGAAAAAGAGTCCCTTCATCCTCATTGAACTAATACCTCTCAGGTGAACACTCCAGGCTATTACTACAGAAAAGGAGTCGCTTCATTCTGATTGAACTACTACCACTCAGGTGAACACTCCAGGCTTTAACTACAGAAAAGGAGTCCCTTCATCCTGATTGAACTACTACCTCTCAAGTGAACACTCCAGGCTATTACTACAGAAATGGAGTTGCTTCATCCTGATTGAACTAATAACTCTCAGGTGAACACTCCAGGCTATTACTACAGAAAAGGAGCCGCTTCACCCTGATTGAACTAATACCTCTCAGGTGAACACTCCAGACGATTACTACAGAAAAGGAGTCGCTTCATCGTGATTGAACTACTACCACGAAGGTGAAAACTCCAGGCAATTACTACAGAAAAGGAGTCGCTTCATACTGATTGAACTAATACCTCTCAGGTGAACATTACAGGCTATTACTACAGAAAAGGAGTCGCTTCATCTTGATTGAACTAATACCTCTCAGGTGAACACTCCAGGCTATTACTACAGAAAAAGAAGTCGCTTCATCCTGATTGAACTAATACCTCTCAAGTGAACACTACAGGCTATTACTACAGAAAAGGAGTCGCTTCATCTTGATTGAACTGATACCTCTCAGTTGAACACTCCAGGCTATTACTACAGAAAAGGAGTCACTTTACCCTGATTGAACTAATACTTCTCAGGAGAACACTCCAGGCTATTACTACAGAAAAGGAAAGGCTTCGTCCTGATTGAACTAATACCTCTGAGGTGAACACTCCAGGCTATTTCTACAGAAAAGGAGTCGCTTCACCCTGATTGAATTAATACCTCTCAGATGAACACTCCAGGCTATTACTACAGAAAAATCTTTGCTTCACCCTGTTTGAACTAATACCTCTCAGGTGAACACTCCAGGCTATTACTACAGAAAAGAAGTCGCTTCACCCTGATTGAACTACTACCTCTCAAGTGAACACTCCAGGCTATTACTACAGAAAAGGAGTCGCTTTCTTACTGATTGAACTAATACCTCTCAGGTAAACACTCCAGGCTATTACTACAGAAAAGGAGTCGCTTCACCCTGATTGAACTAATACCTCTCAGGTGAACACTCCAGGCTATTACTACAGAAAAGGCGTTGTTTCGTCCTGATTGAACTAATACTTCTCAGGTGAACATTACAGGCTATTACTACAGAAAAGGAGTCGCTTCATCTTGATTGAACTAATACCTCTCAGGTGAACATTCCAGGCTTATACTACAGAAAAGGAGTCGCTTTATGCTGATTAAACTAATTCCTCTCAGGTGAACACTCCAGGCTTTAACTACAGAAAAGGAGTCCCTTCATCCTGATTGAACTACTACCTCTCAAGTGAACACTCCAGGCTATTACTACAGAAAAGGAGTTGCTTCATCCTGATTGAACTAATACCTCTCAGATGAACACTTCAGGCTATTACTACAGAAAAGGAGTCACTTCACCCTGATTGAACTAATACCTCTCAGGTGAACACTCCAGGCTATTACTACAGAAAAGGAGTCGCTTCACCCTGATTCAATTAATACCTCTCAGGTGAACACTCCAGACGATTACTACAGAAAAGGAGTCGCTTCATCTTGATTGAACTACTACCACGCAGCAGGTGAAAACTCCAGGCAATTACTACAGAAAAAGAGTCTCTTCATCCTGATTAAACTACTACCTCTCAGGTGAACACTCCAGGCTATTACTGCAGAAAAGGAGTTGCTTCATCCTGATTGAACTAATACCTCTCAGGGGAACACTCCAGTCTATTACTACAGAAAAGGAGTCGCTTCACCCTGATTGAATTAATACCTCTCAGGTGAGCACTCCAGACGATTACTACAGAAAAGGAGTCGCTTCATCGTGATTGAACTACTACCACGCAGGTAAACACTCCAGGCAATTACTACAGAAAAGGAGTCGCTTCATACTGATTGAACTACTACCACTCAGGTGAACACTCCAGGCTATTACTAAAGAAAAGAAGTTGCTTCATACTGATTGAACTAATACCTCTCAGGTGAACACTCCAGACTATTACTACAGAAAAAGAGTCTCTTCATCCTGATTAAACTACTACCTCTCAGGTGAACACTCCAGACTATTACTACAGAAAAGAAGTTACTTCACCCTGATTGAACTAATTCCTCTCAGGTGAACACTCCAGACTATTACTAAAGAAAAAGAGTCCCTTCATCCTGATTGAACTACTACCTCTCAGGTGAACACTCCAGGCTATTACTACAGAAAAGGAGCTGCTTCATCCTGATTGAACTAATACCTCTCAGGTGAACACTCCAGACTATTACTACAGAAAAAGAGTCTCTTCATCTTGATTGAACTACTACCTCTGAGGTGAATACTCCAGGCTATTACTACAGAAAAGGAGTTGCTTCACCCTGATTGAACTAATACCTCTAAGGTGAACACTCCAGACTATTACTACAGAAAAGGAGTCGCTTCACCCTGATTGAACTAATACCTCTCAGGTGAACCTTCCAGGCTATTACTACAGAAAATGAGTCGCTTCATCCTGATTGAACTAATACCTCTCAGGTGAACACTCCAGGCTATTACTACAGAAAAGGAGTTGCTTCATACTGATTGAACTAATACCTCTCAGGTGAACACTCCAGACTATTACTACAGAAAAATAGTCTCTTCATCCTGATTAAACTACTACCTCTGAGGTGAACACTCCAGACTATTACTACAGAAAAGAAGTTGCTTCCTCCTGATTGAACTACTACCTCTCAGGTGAACACTCCAGGTTATTACTACAGAAAAGGAGTCGCTTAATCCTGATTGAATTAATACCTCTCAGGTGAACACTCCAGGCTATTACTACAGAAAAAGAGTCTCTTCATCCTGATTAAACTACTACCTCTCAGGTGAACACTCCAGGCTATTACTACAGAAAAGGAGTCGCTACATCCTGATTGAATTATTACCTCTCAGGTGAACACTCCAGACGATTACTACAGAAAAGGAGTTGCTTCGTCCTGATTGAACTAATACCTCTCAGGTGAACACTCCAGGCTATTACTACAGAAAAGGAGTTGCTTCATACTGATTGAACTAATACCTCTCAGGAGAACACTCCAGGCTATTACTACAGAAAAGGAAAGGCTTCGTCCTGATTGAACTAATACCTCTGAGGTGAACACTCCAGGCTATTTCTACAGAAAAGGAGTCGCTTCACCCCTATTGAACTAATACCTCTCAGATGAACACTCCAGGCTATTACTACAGAAAAGGAGTCCTTTACCCTGATTGAACTAATACCTCTCAGGTGAACACTCCAGGCTATTACTACAGAAAAGGAGTCGCTTCATCCTGATTGAACTACTACCACTCAGGTGAACACTCCAGGCTATTACTACAGAAAAGGAGTCGCTTCATCCTGATTGAACTAATGCCTCTCAGGTGAACACTCCAGGCTATTACTACAGAAAAGGAAAGGCTTCGTCCTGATTGAACTAATACCTCTGAGGTGAACACTCCAGGCTATATCTACAGAAAATAAGTCGCTTCACCCTGATTGAACTAATACCTCTGAGGTGAACACTCCAGGCTATTACTACAGAAAAGGAAAGGCTTCGTCCTGATTGAACCAATACCTCTGAGGTGAACACTCCAGGCTATTTCTACAAAAAAGGAGTCGCTTCACCCTGATTGAACTAATACCTCTCAGGTGAACACTCCAGGCTATTACTACAGAAAAGAAGTCGCTTCACCCTGATTGAACTAATACCTCTCAGGTGAACACTCCAGACTATTACTATAGAAAAGGAGTCCTTTCACCCTGATTGAACTAACACCTCTCAGGTGAACACTCCAGGCTATTACTACAGAAAAGGAGTCGCTTCATCCTGATTGAATTAATACCTCTCAGGTAAACACTCCAGACGATTACTACAGAAAAGGAGTCACTTCACCCTGATTGAATTAATACCCCTCAGGTGAACACTCCAGACGATTACTACAGAAAAAGAGTCTCTTCATCCTGATTAAACTACTACCTCTGAGGTGAACACTCCAGACTATTACTACAGAAAAGAAGTTGCTTCCTCCTGATTGAACTACTACCTCTCAGGTGAACACTCCAGGCTATTACTACAGAAAAGGAGTCGCTTCATCCTGATTGAATTAATACCTCTCAGGTGAACACTCCAGGCTATTACTACAGAAAAGGAGTTGCTTCATACTGATTGAACTAATACCTCTCAGGTGAACACTCCAGACTATTACTACAGAAAAAGTGTCTCTTCATCCTTATTAAACTACTACCTCTCAGGTGAACATTCCAGACTATTACTACAGAAAAGAAGTTGCTTCCTCCTGATTGAACTACTACCTCTCAGGTGAACACTCCAGGCTATTACTACAGAAAAGGAGTCGCTTCATCCTGATTGAATTAATACCTCTCAGGTGAACACTCCAGATGATTACTACAGAAAAGGAGTTGCTTCGTCCTGATTGAACTAATACCTCTCAGGTGAACACTCCAGGCTATTACTACAGAAAAGGAGTTGCTTCATACTGATTGAACTAATACCTCTCAGGTGAACACTCCAAGCTATTACTACAGAAAAGGAGTTGCTTCATACTGATTGAACTAATACCTCTCAGGAGAGCACTCCAGGCTATTACTACAGAAAAGGAAAGGCTTCGTCCCGATTGAACTAATACCTCTGAGGTGAACACTCCAGGCTATTTCTACAGAAAAGGAGTCGCTTCACCCCTATTGAACTAATACCTCTCAGGTGAACACTCCAGGCTATTACTACAGAAAAGGAGTCCTTTCACCCTGATTGAACTAATACCTCTCAGGTGAACACTCCAGGCTATTACTACAGAAAAGGAGTCGCTTCATCCTGATTAGGGATGAGCTTGGAGTTCGAGTTGAACTCATGTTCGACTCGAACATTGCCTGTTCACCGAACAGCGAACAAATTGGGGTGTTCGCGGCAAATTCGAAAAATCTATGGGAGAAATCTAAAGTGTTAATTATAAAGGCTAATATGCAAGTTATTGTCCTAAAAAGTGTTTGGGGACCGGGGTCCTGCCCCAGGGGACATGTATCAATGCAAAAAGAAGTTTTAAAAACGGCAGTTTTTTCAGGAGCAGTGATTTTAATAATGCTTAAAATGAAAAAATAAAAGTGAAATATTCCTTTAAATTTCGTACCTGGGGGGTGTGTATGATATGCATGTGAAGTGGCGCATGTTTCCCGTGCTTAGAACTGTCCCTGCAAAAAATGTCATTTTTGAAAGAAAAAAAGTCTTTTAAAACTGACTCGCGGCTATTAATGAATTGTCGGCTCCCGGCAATACATACAAAAGTCATTGATTAAAAAAAAAAAAAAGCGTGGGTGTTCCCCAGAATTCAATTACCAGGCCCTTCAGGTCTGGAATGGATATTAAGGGGAACCCCGCCGCAAATTAAAAAAAAATTGACGTGGGGTTCCCCCAAATATCCATTCCAGGCCCTTCAGATCTGGCATGGATTTTAAGGGGAACTCCACCCCAAATTTAAAAAAAAATGGCGTGGAGTCCCCCTAAAAATCCATACCAGACCCCTTATCCGAGCACGCAACCTGGCCGGCCGCAGGGGAAAAGGGGGGGACGAGAGAGAGGCCCCCCTCCCTCCTGAACCGTACCAAGCCACATGCCCTCAACATGGGGAGGATGTCCCCATGTTGATGGGGACAAGGGCCTCATCCCCACAACCCTTGCCCGGTGGTTGTGGGGGTCTGCGGGCGGGGGGCTTATCGGAATCTGGAAGACCCCTTTAACAAAGGGGACCCCCAGATCCCGCCCCCCCCTATGTGAATTGGTAAGGGGTACGTTGTACCCCTACCATTTCACGAAGAAAGCGTAAAAAAATGTTTAAAAAAACACACAAACACCTTGAAAAAGTCCTTTATTTAAAAAAAAAAAAAAAAAAAAACATTCCAGCGGTGAAATCCAGTGTCCCGCGGCGATCCCGATGTCCAGCGCTGTCCTTCATTGGTTGTGCCTGAGCGGACCTGATGGGGAACTCCCTCTCAGTATTTTAAATGTATAGACCCGCCCCTTCTAAAGTTCCCCATCAGGTCCGCTCCCTCGGTATGTCGGACCCGCCTACGTCATTGGCTTGAGCGGGGAACTTCCTTCACTGTGTAATTTAAATTTACATAGTGAAGGAAGTTCCCCACTCAAGCCAATGACGTAGGCGGGTCTGACATACCGAGGGGGCGGACCTGATGGGGGACTGCTCTCACTTTGGTAATACATGTATAGACCCGCCCCTTCTCATGTTCCGCATCTGGTCCGCTGAGCGGACCTGATGGGGAACTTTAGAAGGGGCGGGTCTATACATTTAAAATACTGAGAGGGAGTTCCCCATCAGGTCCGCTCAGGCACAACCAATGAAGGACAGCGCTGGACATCGGGATCGCCGCGGGACACTGGATTTCACCGCTGGAATGTTTTTGTTTTTTTTTAAATAAAGGACTTTTTCAAGGTGTTTGTGTGTTTTTTTAAACATTTTTTTACGCTTTCTTCGTGAAATGGTAGGGGTACAATGTACCCCTTACCAATTCACATAGGGGGGGGCCGGGATCTGGGGGTCCCCTTTGTTAAAGGGGTCTTCCAGATTCCGATAAGCCCCCCACCCGCAGACCCCCACAACCACCGGGCAAGGGTTGTGGGGATGAGGCCCTTGTCCCCATCAACATGGGGACATCCTCCCCATGTTGAGGGCATGTGGCCTGGTACAGTTCAGGAGGGAGGGGGGGCCGCTCTCTCGTCCCCCCCTTTTCCCCTGCGGCCGGCCAGGTTGCGTGCTCGGATAAGCGGTCTGGTATGGATTTTTAGGGGGACTCCACGCCATTTTTTTTTTAAATTTGGGGTGGAGTTCCCCTTAAAATCCATGCCAGATCTGAAGGGCCTGGAATGGATATTTGGGGGAACCCCACGTCAATTTTTTTTTAAATTTGCGGCAGGGTTCCCCTTAATATCCATTCCAGACCTGAAGGGCCTGGTAATTGAATTCTGGGGAACACCTACGCTTTTTTTTTTTTTTTTAATCAATGACTTTTGTATGTATTGCCGGGAGCCGACAATTCATTAATAGCCGCGAGTCAGTTTTAAATGCATTTTTTTCTTTCAAAAATGACATTTTTTGCAGGGACAGTTCTAAGCACGGGAAACATGCGCCACTTCACATGCATATCATACACACCCCCCAGGTACGAAATTTAAAGGAATATTTCACTTTTATTTTTTCATTTTAAGCATTATTAAAATCACTGCTCCCAAAAAAACGGCCGTTTTTAAAACTTCTTTTTGCATTGATACATGTCCCCTGGGGCAGGACCCGGGTCCCCAAAAACTTTTTAGGACAATAACTTGCATATTAGCCTTTATAATTAACACATTAGATTTCGAACGTTCGAGTCCATTGTATTTAATAGGGTTCTAAAGTTTACACGAACATTTTGTCTGTTCGCAGGTTCTGGTGCGAACCGAACAGGGGGGTGTTCGGCTCATCCCTGATCCTGATTGAACTACTACCACTCAGGTGAACACTCCAGGCTATTACTACAGAAAAGGAAAGGCTTCGTCCTGATTGAACTAATACCTCTGAGGTGAACACTCAAGGCTATATCTACAGAAAATAAGTCACTTCACCCTGATTGAACTAATACCTCTCAGGTGTACACTCCAGGCTATTACTACAGAAAAGGAAAGGCTTCGTCCTGATTCAACCAATACCTCTGAGGTGAACACTCCAGGCTATTTCTACAAAAAAGGAGTCGCTTCACCCCGATTGAACTAATACGTCTCACGTGAACACTCCAGGCTATTACTACAGAAAAGAAGTCGCTTCACCCTGATTGAACTAATACCTCTCAGGTGAACACTCCAGACTATTACTAAAGAAAAAGAGTCCGTTCATCCTGATTGAACTACTACCTCTCAGGTGAACACTCCAGGCTATTACTACAGAAAAGGAGTTGCTTCATCCTGATTGACCTAATACTTCTCAGGTGAACACTCCAGGCTATTACTACAGAAAAGGAGTCGCTACACTCTGATTGAATTAATACCTCTCAGATGAACACTCCAGACTATTACTACAGAAAAATCTTTGCTTCACCCTGTTTGAACTAATACCTCTCAGGTGAACACTCCAGGCTATTACTACAGAAAAGGAGTCGCTTCACCCTGATTGAACTAATACCTCTCAGGTGAACACTCCAGGCTATTACTACAAAAAAGGCGTCGCTTCACCCTGATAGAACTAATAACTCTCAGGTGAACACTCCAGGCTATTACTACAGAAAAGGAGTCGCTTTATGCTGATTGAACTAATTCCTCTCAGGTGAACACTCCAGACTATTACTAAAGAAAAAGAGTCCCTTCATCCTGATTGAACTACTACCTCTCAAGTGAACACTCCAGGCTATTACTACAGAAAAGGAGTTGCTTCATCCTGATTGAACTAATACCTCTCAGGTGAACACTCCAGGCTTATACTACAGAAAAGGAGTCTCTTTATGCTGATTGAACTAATTCCTCTCAGGTGAACACTCCAGGCTTTAACTACAGAAAAGGAGTCCCTTCATCCTGATTGAACTACTACCTCTCAAGTGAACACTCCAGGCTATTACTACAGAAAAGGAGTTGCTTCATCCTGATTGAACTAATACCTCTCAGGTGAACACTCCAGGCTATTACTACAGAAAAGGAGTCGCTTCACCCTGATTGAACTAATACCTCTCAGGTGAACACTCCAGACTATTACTACAGAAAAAGAGTCTCTTCATCCTGATTAAACTACTACCTCTCAGGTGAACACTCCAGACTATTACTACAGAAAAGGAGTTGCTTCATACTGATTGAACTAATACCTCTCAGGTGAACACTCCAGACTATTACTACAGAAAAAGAGTCTCTTCATCCTGATTAAACTACTACCTCTCAGGTGAACACTCCAGACTATTACTACAGAAATGAAGTTGCTTCCTCCTGATTGAACTACTACTTCTCAGGTGAACACTCCAGGCTATTACTACAGAAAAGGAGTCGCTTCATCCTGATTGAATTAATACCTCTCAGGTGAACACTCCAGACGATTACTACAGAAAAGGAGTTGCTTCATCCTTATTGAACTAATACCTCTCAGGTGAACACTCCAGGCTATTACTACAGAAAAGGAGTCGCTTTATGCTGATTGAACTAATTCCTCTCAGGTGAACACTCCAGACTATTACTAAAGAAAAAGAGTCCCTTCATCCTGATTGAACTACTACCTCTCAAGTGAACACTCCAGGCTATTACTACAGAAAAGGAGTTGCTTCATCCTGATTGAACTAATACCTCTCAGGTGAACACTCCAGGCTATTACTACAGAAAAGGAGTCGCTTCACCCTGATTGAACTAATACCTCTCAGATGAACACTCCAGGCTATTACTACAGAAAAGGAGTCGCTTCACCCTGGTTGAATTAATACCTCTCAGGTGAACACTCCAGACGATTACTACAGAAAATGAGTTGCTTCATCGTGATTGGACTACTACCACGCAGGTGAACACTCCAGGCACCTACTACAGAAAAGGAGTCTGTCACGATCAGGCGTCGGGGTTGAAGACCAATTGCAATAGCAGTGGCAGGACAGGCATACAGGCAGTCCCTTCTGGTAGATGACACAGGCTCACCTGAGGTGCGGAGTCTAAGTACTAGCTGGTTTTCCCCAGAGCTCCGGGTGGTGGAGATGGATTTGGCTGCAAGCTAGTACCAGGTTGCAGTCCTCAAGTTTGCCCCACCAGGGTGTGAGCAAGCCGGGGTCCAATAGCGGATAAACAGACAAGGATGAAACAGCAACGTCGTCAAAGAACAGGCCGAGGGTCAAACACGGGTAGTTGCAGATTGGGATCAGGCAGTAGAAAAGTCCAGGAACAAGCCAAAGGTCAATCACGAGTGGTTGTAGGTACAGATGGCAACAGGAAAACCAACAGCAAGGCACTGGCAGGGAAGGCACAATAACCTGGCCAAGAGGAAGTGCTGAGACAAAGCTTATATAGGAAGTTCATGGGAGGAGCAAGGAGTTCAAGGTTCATCGGTAATCAAGACTCAAGGCAGGGTTGTCCATTGGATCAGATAGGTTTGTCCAGCAGATCAGGCAAGGAGCTGTCCAGCATCCCAGATAGCTCAGTGGGAAGAGTAAATGCCAGACACGGACGAGGTCCCAGGTTCAAGCCCAGGTCCTGACAGTACTCCCCTCCTCTCTGGACATCTTAGGGCTGGGTTTGTGAGGAAACCTCTGGTGGAATTCTCTTGTCAATCTAGGGGAGTGAACCTTATCCATCCTTGGGCATCTTTTTCTTTAGAAGTTTCTGCTGGGGAGATTCTCCTCACTTGCAAGGCTTTTTCAAACATCTCCAGCTCCTGCTTACGGATAAGGGTGCCATTCGAGGCATACATACAGTCAGGTGGTAGAACTTCTTTGGCAGAACAGGAATTTGTGATGGAGCCAGACTTTACGGAAGTGGTGACGGTATCAAGAACAGGTGTTTTCTTAGGATGTAGTGAAGGCGTCTCTGGAGCAGGAGGTGGTTCTTTGGCAGGACAGGGTGATGTTACTGCATTTACCACTGTGGAACGTGGGATGACTACTGGAACTGGTCTGTTGTCGGGAGGTTGCATAGTTGCCTCTAGGCCAGATGGTAGGAGTTTCACAGGGTTATTGGTTGCGGGTTCAAGAGGGGCACTGGTATCGTTGACCACCGTAGTCTGGGAACCTACTTGTGTCATTGAACATGGACAGGCCTTACGGCAACCTTGGCAGTTCACAGGCCGAACAGCAGCGATAGCAGAATGAATCCCAGTAGTACCCACTTGAAGAACCTTTGGCCGAGGTGGACGAGTTGGGCAGAGAGAGATTAAGTGCCCTCTTTCTCCACAATAGAAACAAAGGCCACAGCCTCTCCTCCGCTCTCTTTCAGCTTTAGACAGCGTGGTCTGGATGACCCCGATCTCCATAGGTTCCACATCTTCCAGGGTAGGTGTGTGTATATCCACAGGAACGTCAAGGCTTTGTGGTGTTAGGGCTTCATGGCTTGGCACGTACTGGGGTGGCTTGAAGTCATACCTGTACAGGGAATTCCTGTCCCTGGGTCCTCGAAGGCCAGATGAGCTAGGAGCAGACTTGGGAACCCTGGTTTTCTTGGAAACTGTACAGTGAGAGTCCAGGGCTAACATAAAAGCTTCCCAGCTGTCCAAGACTGGACTCCTTTCCTGTAATACCTGGTGAGCCCATGTTTTGATGGGTCCAGTGAGCAGGTTGATAGTAGCGAGAACCTTTATATAATCTGTGGCATAGGTCCTAGGCTTAAGAGCAAACAACAGCTCGCAATCCATCTTAAAGGATGAAAGAGATGCACGGCTACCGTCAAACCTCTCGGGCATCACAACAAATGGCTCAGGACAGGCTGGTTCCGGGCCTGGGCGTACTGTACCTTTCAGTAACAGAACTTCTTGCTGCAGGTCTGAGATTTGCTGTCTGACAGGAGTCAGAGCATCTGCTATAGCGGCCTTCATGTTTATGGCCAGGTTATTCTGTCACGATCAGGCGTCGGGGTTGAAGACCAATTGCAATAGCAGTGGCAGGACAGGCATACAGGCAGTCCCTTCTGGTAGATGACACAGGCTCACCTGAGGTGCGGAGTCTAAGTACTAGCTGGTTTTCCCCAGAGCTCCGGGTGGTGGAGATGGATTTGGCTGCAAGCTAGTACCAGGTCGCAGTCCTCAAGTTTGCCCCACCAGGGTGTGAGCAAGCCGGGGTCCAATAGCGGATAAACAGACAAGGATGAAACAGCAACGTCGTCAAAGAACAGGCCGAGGGTCAAACACGGGTAGTTGCAGATTGGGATCAGGCAGTAGGAAAGTCCAGGAACAAGCCAAAGGTCAATCACGAGTGGTTGTAGGTACAGATGGCAACAGGAAAACCAACAGCAAGGCACTGGCAGGGAAGGCACAATAACCTGGCCAAGAGGAAGTGCTGAGACAAAGCTTATATAGGAAGTTCATGGGAGGAGCAAGGAGTTCAAGGTTCATCGGTAATCAAGACTCAAGGCAGGGTTGTCCATTGGATCAGATAGGTTTGTCCAGCAGATCAGGCAAGGAGCTGTCCAGCATCCCAGATAGCTCAGTGGGAAGAGTAAATGCCAGATTCAAGCCCAGGTCCTGACAGAGTCGCTTCATACTGATTGAACTACTACCACTCAGGTGAACACTCCAGGCTTTTACTACAGAAAAGGAGTTCCTTCATACTGATTGAACTAATACCTCTCAGGTGAACACTCCAGACTATTACTACAGAAAAAGAGTCTCTTCATCCTGATTAAACTACTGCCTCTCAGGTGAACACTCCAGACTATTACTACAGAAAAGAAGTCGCTTCATCCTGATTGAACTACTACCTCTAAGGTGAACACTCCAGGCTTTAACTACAGAAAAGGAGTCCCTTCATCCTGATTGAACTACTACCTCTCAAGTAAACACTCCAGGCTATTACTACAGAAAAGGAGTCGCTTCACCCTGATTGAACTACTACCTCTCAGGTGAACACTCCAGGCTATTACTACAGAAAAGGAGTCGCTTCATCTTGATTGAACTAATACCTCTCAGGTGAACACTCCAGACTATTACTACAGAAAAGGAGTCCTTTCACCCTGATTGAACTATTACCTCTCAGGTAAACACTCCAGGTTATTACTACAGAAAAGGAGTCGCTTCACCCTGATTGAACTAATACTTCTCAGGTGAACACTCCAGGCTATTACTACAGAAAAGGAGAGGCTTCATCCTGATTGAACTAATACCTCTGAGGTGAACACTCCAGGCTATTACTACAGAAAAGGAGTCGCTTCACCCTGATTGAACTAATACCTCTCAGGTGAACACTCCAGGCTATTACTACCTCTCAGGTGAACACTCCAGGATATTACTACAGAAAAGGAGTTGCTTCATACTGATTGAACTACTACCTCTCAGGTGAACACTACAGGCTATTACTACAGAAAAGGAGTCGCTTCATCCTGATTGAACTATTACCTCTCAGGTAAACACGCCAGGCTATTACTACAGAAAAGGAGTCGCTTCACCCTGATTGAACTAATACTTCTCAGGTGAACACTCCAGGCTATTACTACAGAAAAGGAGAGGCTTCATCTTGATTGAACTATTACCTCTGAGGTGAACACTCCAGGCTATTCCACAGAAAAGGAGTCGCTTCACCCTGATTGAATTAATACCTCTCAGGTGTACACTCCAGACGATTACTACAGAAAAGGAGTCGCTTCATCTTGATTGAACTAATACCTCTCAGGTGAACACTCCAGGCTTATACTACAGAAAAGGAGTCTCTTTATGCTGATTGAACTAATTCCTCTCAGGTGAACACTCCAGGCTTTAACTACAGAAAAGGAGTCCCTTCATCCTGATTGAACTACTACCTCTCAAGTGAACACTCCAGGCTATTACTACAGAAAAGGAGTTGCTTCATCCTGATTGAACTAATACCTCTCAGGTGAACACTCCAGGCTATTACTACAGAAAGGAGTTGCTTCACCCTGATTGAACTAATACCTCTCAGGTGAACACTCCAGACTATTACTACAGAAAAAGAGTCTCTTCATCCTAATTAAACTACTACCTCTCAGGTGAACACTCCAGACTATTACTACAGAAAAAGAGTCTCTTCATCCTGATTAAACTACTACCTCTCAGGTGAACACTCCAGACTATTACTACAGAAATGAAGTTGCTTCCTCCTGATTGAACTACTACTTCTCAGGTGAACACTCCAGGCTATTACTACAGAAAAGGAGTCGCTTCATCCTGATTGAATTAATACCTCTCAGGTGAACACTCCAGACGATTACTACAGAAAAGGAGTTGCTTCATCCTTATTGAACTAATACCTCTCAGGTGAACACTCCAGGCTATTACTACAGAAAAGGAGTCGCTTTATGCTGATTGAACTAATTCCTCTCAGGTGAACACTCCAGACTATTACTAAAGAAAAAGAGTCCCTTCATCCTGATTGAACTACTACCTCTCAAGTGAACACTCCAGGCTATTACTACAGAAAAGGAGTTGCTTCATCCTGATTGAACTAATACCTCTCAGGTGAACACTCCAGGCTTATACTACAGAAAAGGAGTCTCTTTATGCTGATTGAACTAATTCCTCTCAGGTGAACACTCCAGGCTTTAACTACAGAAAAGGAGTCCCTTCATCCTGATTGAACTACTACCTCTCAAGTGAACACTCCAGGCTATTACTACAGAAAAGGAGTTGCTTCATCCTGATTGAACTAATACCTCTCAGGTGAACACTCCAGGCTATTACTACAGAAAAGGAGTCGCTTCACCCTGATTGAACTAATACCTCTCAGGTGAACACTCCAGACTATTACTACAGAAAAAGAGTCTCTTCATCCTGATTAAACTACTACCTCTCAGGTGAACACTCCAGACTATTACTACAGAAAAGGAGTTGCTTCATACTGATTGAACTAATACCTCTCAGGTGAACACTCCAGACTATTACTACAGAAAAAGAGTCTCTTCATCCTGATTAAACTACTACCTCTCAGGTGAACACTCCAGACTATTACTACAGAAATGAAGTTGCTTCCTCCTGATTGAACTACTACTTCTCAGGTGAACACTCCAGGCTATTACTACAGAAAAGGAGTCGCTTCATCCTGATTGAATTAATACCTCTCAGGTGAACACTCCAGACGATTACTACAGAAAAGGAGTTGCTTCATCCTTATTGAACTAATACCTCTCAGGTGAACACTCCAGGCTATTACTACAGAAAAGGAGTCGCTTTATGCTGATTGAACTAATTCCTCTCAGGTGAACACTCCAGACTATTACTAAAGAAAAAGAGTCCCTTCATCCTGATTGAACTACTACCTCTCAAGTGAACACTCCAGGCTATTACTACAGAAAAGGAGTTGCTTCATCCTGATTGAACTAATACCTCTCAGGTGAACACTCCAGGCTATTACTACAGAAAAGGAGTCGCTTCACCCTGATTGAACTAATACCTCTCAGATGAACACTCCAGGCTATTACTACAGAAAAGGAGTCGCTTCACCCTGGTTGAATTAATACCTCTCAGGTGAACACTCCAGACGATTACTACAGAAAATGAGTTGCTTCATCGTGATTGAACTACTACCACGCAGGTGAACACTCCAGGCACCTACTACAGAAAAGGAGTCTGTCACGATCAGGCGTCGGGGTTGAAGACCAATTGCAATAGCAGTGGCAGGACAGGCATACAGGCAGTCCCTTCTGGTAGATGACACAGGCTCACCTGAGGTGCGGAGTCTAAGTACTAGCTGGTTTTCCCCAGAGCTCTGGGTGGTGGAGATGGATTTGGCTGCAAGCTAGTACCAGGTCGCAGTCCTCAAGTTTGCCCCACCAGGGTGTGAGCAAGCCGGGGTCCAATAGCGGATAAACAGACAAGGATGAAACAGCAACGTCGTCAAAGAACAGGCCGAGGGTCAAACACGGGTAGTTGCAGATTGGGATCAGGCAGTAGGAAAGTCCAGGAACAAGCCAAAGGTCAATCACGAGTGGTTGTAGGTACAGATGGCAACAGGAAAACCAACAGCAAGGCACTGGCAGGGAAGGCACAATAACCTGGCCAAGAGGAAGTGCTGAGACAAAGCTTATATAGGAAGTTCATGGGAGGAGCAAGGAGTTCAAGGTTCATCGGTAATCAAGACTCAAGGCAGGGTTGTCCATTGGATCAGATAGGTTTGTCCAGCAGATCAGGCAAGGAGCTGTCCAGCGTCCCAGATAGCTCAGTGGGAAGAGTAAATGCCAGACACGGACGAGGTCCCAGGTTCAAGCCCAGGTCCTGACAGCACTCCCCTCCCCTCAGGACATCCTCTGGACAACTTAGGGCTGGGTTTGTGAGGAAACCTCTGGTGGAATTCTCTTGTCAATCTAGGGGAGTGAACCTTATCCATCCTTGGGCATCTTTTTCTTTAGAAGTTTCTGCTGGGGAGATTCTCCTCACTTGCAAGGCTCTTTCAAACATCTCCAGCTCCTGCTTACGGATAAGGGTGCCATTCGAGGCATACATACAGTCAGGTGGTAGAACTTCTTTGGCAGAACAGGAATTTGTGATGGAGCCAGACTTTACGGAAGTGGTGACGGTATCAAGAACAGGTGTTTTCTTAGGATGTAGTGAAGGCGTCTCTGGAGCAGGAGGTGGTTCTTTGGCAGGACAGGGTGATGTTACTGCATTTACCACTGTGGAACGTGGGATGACTACTGGAACTGGTCTGTTGTCGGGAGGTTGCATAGTTGCCTCTAGGCCAGATGGTAGGAGTTTCACAGGGTTATTGGTTGCGGGTTCAAGAGGGGCACTGGTATCGTTGACCACCGTAGTCTGGGAACCTACTTGTGTCATTGAACATGGACAGGCCTTACGGCAACCTTGGCAGTTCACAGGCCGAACAGCAGCGATAGCAGAATGAATCCCAGTAGTACCCACTTGAAGAACCTTTGGCCGAGGTGGACGAGTTGGGCAGAGAGAGATTAAGTGCCCTCTTTCTCCACAATAGAAACAAAGGCCACAGCCTCTCCTCCGCTCTCTTTCAGCTTTAGACAGCGTGGTCTGGATGACCCCGATCTCCATAGGTTCCACATCTTCCAGGGTAGGTGTGTGTATATCCACAGGAACGTCAAGGCTTTGTGGTGTTAGGGCTTCATGGCTTGGCACGTACTGGGGTGGCTTGAAGTCATACCTGTACAGGGTATTCCTGTCCCTGGGTCCTCGAAGGCCAGATGAGCTAGGAGCAGACTTGGGAACCCTGGTTTTCTTGGAAACTGTACAGTGAGAGTCCAGGGCTAACATAAAAGCTTCCCAGCTGTCCAAGACTGGACTCCTTTCCTGTAATACCTGGTGAGCCCATGTTTTGATGGGTCCAGTGAGCAGGTTGATAGTAGCGAGAACCTTTATATAATCTGTGGCATAGGTCCTAGGCTTAAGAGCAAACAACAGCTCGCAATCCATCTTAAAGGATGAAAGAGATGCACGGCTACCGTCAAACCTCTCGGGCATCACAACAAATGGCTCAGGACAGGCTGGTTTCGGGCCTGGGCGTACTGTACCTTTCAGTAACAGAACTTCTTGCTGCAGGTCTGAGATTTGCTGTCTGACAGGAGTCAGAGCATCTGCTATAGCGGCCTTCATGTTTATGGCCAGGTTATTCTGTCACGATCAGGCGTCGGGGTTGAAGACCAATTGCAATAGCAGTGGCAGGACAGGCATACAGGCAGTCCCTTCTGGTAGATGACACAGGCTCACCTGAGGTGCGGAGTCTAAGTACTAGCTGGTTTTCCCCAGAGCTCCGGGTGGTGGAGATGGATTTGGCTGCAAGCTAGTACCAGGTCGCAGTCCTCAAGTTTGCCCCACCAGGGTGTGAGCAAGCCGGGGTCCAATAGCGGATAAACAGACAAGGATGAAACAGCAACGTCGTCAAAGAACAGGCCGAGGGTCAAACACGGGTAGTTGCAGATTGGGATCAGGCAGTAGGAAAGTCCAGGAACAAGCCAAAGGTCAATCACGAGTGGTTGTAGGTACAGATGGCAACAGGAAAACCAACAGCAAGGCACTGGCAGGGAAGGCACAATAACCTGGCCAAGAGGAAGTGCTGAGACAAAGCTTATATAGGAAGTTCATGGGAGGAGCAAGGAGTTCAAGGTTCATCGGTAATCAAGACTCAAGGCAGGGTTGTCCATTGGATCAGATAGGTTTGTCCAGCAGATCAGGCAAGGAGCTGTCCAGCATCCCAGATAGCTCAGTGGGAAGAGTAAATGCCAGACACGGACGAGGTCCCAGGTTCAAGCCCAGGTCCTGACAGAGTCGCTTCATACTGATTGAACTACTACCAGTCAGGTGAACACTCCAGGCTTTTACTACAGAAAAGGAGTTCCTTCATACTGATTGAACTAATACCTCTCAGGTGAACACTCCAGACTATTACTACAGAAAAGAAGTCGCTTCATCCTGATTGAACTACTACCTCTAAGGTGAACACTCCAGGCTTTAACTACAGAAAAGGAGTCCCTTCATCCTGATTGAACTACTACCTCTCAAGTAAACCCTCCAGGCTATTACTACAGAAAAGGAGTTGCTTCATCCTGATTGAACTAATACCTCTCAGGTGAACACTCCAGGCTATTACTACAGAAAAGGAGTCGCTTCACCCTGATTGAATTAATACCTCTCAGGTGAACACTCCAGACGATTACTACAGAAAAGGAGTCGCTTCATCGTGATTGAACTACTACCACGCAGGTGAAAACTCCAGGCAATTACTACAGAAAAGGAGTCGCTTCATACTGATTCAACTACTACCTCTCAGGTGAACACTCCAGGCTATTACTACAGAAAAGGAGTCGCTTCATCCTGATTGAATTAATACCTCTCAGGTGAACACTCCAGACTATTACTACAGAAAAGGAGTTGCTTCATCCTGATTGAACTAATACCTCTCAGGTGAACACTCCAGTCTATTACTACAGAAAAGGAGTCGCTTCACTCTGATTGAATTAATAGCTCTCAGGTGAACACTCCAGACGATTACTACAGAAAAGGAGTCGCTTCATCGTGATTGAACTACTACCACGCAGGTGAACACTCCAGGCAATTACTACAGAAAAGGAGTCGCTTCATACTGATTGAACTACTACCACTCAGGTGAACACTCCAGGCTATTACTAAAGAAAAGGAGTTGCTTCATACTGATTGAACTAATACCTCTCAGGTGAACACTCCAGACTATTACTACAGAAAAAGAGTCTCTTCATCCTGATTAAACTACTACCTCTCAGGTGAACACTCCAGACTATTACTACAGAAAAGAAGTTGCTTCATCCTGATTGAACTACTACCTCTCAGGTGAACACTCCAGGCTTTAACTACAGAAAAGGAGTCGCTTCATCCTGATTGAACTAATACCTCTCAGGTGAACACTCCAGACTATTACTACAGAAAAAGAGTCTCTTCATCCTGATTAAACTACTACCTCTCAGGTGAACACTCCAGACTATTACTACAGAAAAGAAGTTGCTTCATCCTGATTGAACTACTACCTCTCAGGTGAACACTCCAGGCTTTAACTACAGAAAAGGAGTCGCTTCATCCTGATGGAACTAATACCTCTCAGGTGAACACTCCAGACTATTACTACAGAAAAAGAGTCTCTTCATCCTGATTAAACTACTACCTCTCAGGTGAACACTCCAGACTATTACTACAGAAAAGAAGTTGCTTCATCCTGATTGAACTACTACCACTCAGGTGAACACTCCAGGCTTTAACTACAGAAAAGGAGTCGCTTCATCCTGATGGAACTAATACCTCTCAGGTGAACACTCCAGACTATTACTACAGAAAAAGAGTCTCTTCATCCTGATTAAACTACTACCTCTCAGGTGAACACTCCAGACTATTACTACAGAAAAGGAGTTGCTTCATACTGATTGAACTAATACCTCTCAGGTGAACACGCCAGACTATTACTACAGAAAAAGAGTCTCTTCACCCTGATTAAACTACTACCTCTCAGGTGAACACTCCAGGCTATTACTACAGAAAAGAAGTTGCTTCCTCCTGATTGAACTACTACCTCTCAGGTGAACACTCCAGGCTATTACTACAGAAAAGGAGTCGCTTCATCCTGATTGAATTAATACCTCTCAGGTGAACATTCCAGACGATTACTACAGAAAAGGAGTTGCTTCATCTTGATTGAACTAATACCTCTCAGGTGAACACTCCAGACTATTACTACAGAAAAGGAGTCACTTTATGCTGATTGAACTAATTCCTCTCAGGTGAACACTCCAGACTATTACTACAGAAAAAGAGTCTCTTCATCCTGATTAAACTACTACCTCTCAGGTGAACACTCCAGACTATTACTACAGAAAAGAAGTTGCTTCATCCTGATTGTACTACTACCTCTCAGGTGAATACTCCAGGCTATTACTACAGAAAAGGAGTCGCTTCACCCTGATTGAACTAATACCTCTAAGGTGAACACTCCAGACTATTACTACAGAAAAGGAGTCGCTTCATCCTGATTGAACTAATACCTCTAAGGTGAACACTCCAGACTATTACTACAGAAACGGAGTCGCTTCACCCTGATTGAACTAATACCTCTAAGGTGAACACTCCAGGCTATTATTACAGAAAAGGAATCGCTTCATCCTGATTGAACTAATACCTCTCAGGTGAACACTCCAGGCTATTACTACAGAAAAGGAGTCGCTTTATGCTGATTGAACTAATTCCACTCAGGTGAACACTCCAGACTATTACTAAAGAAAAAGACTCCCTTCATCCTGATTGAACTACTACCTCTGAAGTGAACACTCCAGGCTATTACTACAGAAAAGGAGTGGCTTCATCCTGATTGAACTAATACCTCTCAGGTGAACACTCCAGGCTATTACTACAGAAAAGGAGTTGCTTCACCCTGATTGAACTAATACCTCTCAGGTGAACACTCCAGACTATTACTACAGAAAAAGAGTCTCTTCATCCTAATTAAACTACTACCTCTCAGGTGAACACTCCAGACTATTACTACAGAAAAAGAGTCTCTTCATCCTGATTAAACTACTACCTCTCAGGTGAACACTCCAGACTATTACTACAGAAATGAAGTTGCTTCCTCCTGATTGAACTACTACTTCTCAGGTGAACACTCCAGGCTATTACTACAGAAAAGGAGTCGCTTCATCCTGATTGAATTAATACCTCTCAGGTGAACACTCCAGGCTTTAACTACAGAAAAGGAGTCGCTTCATCCTGATTGAACTAATACCTCTCAGGTGAACACTCCAGACTATTACTACAGAAAAAGAGTCTCTTCATCCTGATTAAACTACTACCTCTCAGGTGAACACTCCAGACTATTACTACAGAAAAGAAGTTGCTTCATCCTGATTGAACTACTACCTCTCAGGTGAACACTCCAGGCTTTAACTACAGAAAAGGAGTCGCTTCATCCTGATGGAACTAATACCTCTCAGGTGAACACTCCAGACTATTACTACAGAAAAAGAGTCTCTTCATCCTGATTAAACTACTACCTCTCAGGTGAACACTCCAGACTATTACTACAGAAAAGAAGTTGTTTCATCCTGATTGAACTACTACCACTCAGGTGAACACTCCAGGCTTTAACTACAGAAAAGGAGTCGCTTCATCCTGATGGAACTAATACCTCTCAGGTGAACACTCTAGACTATTACTACAGAAAAAGAGTCTCTTCATCCTGATTAAACTACTACCTCTCAGGTGAACACTCCAGACTATTACTACAGAAAAGGAGTTGCTTCATACTGATTGAACTAATACCTCTCAGGTGAACACGCCAGACTATTACTACAGAAAAAGAGTCTCTTCATCCTGATTAAACTACTACCTCTCAGGTGAACACTCCAGGCTATTACTACAGAAAAGAAGTTGCTTCCTCCTGATTGAGCTACTACCTCTCAGGTGAACACTCCAGGCTATTACTACAGAAAAGGAGTCGCTTCATCCTGATTGAATTAATACCTCTCAGGTGAACATTCCAGACGATTACTACAGAAAAGGAGTTGCTTCATCTTGATTGAACTAATACCTCTCAGGTGAACACTCCAGACTATTACTACAGAAAAGGAGTCACTTTATGCTGATTGAACTAATTCCTCTCAGGTGAACACTCCAGACTATTACTACAGAAAAAGAGTCTCTTCATCCTGATTAAACTACTACCTCTCAGGTGAATACTCCAGGCTATTACTACAGAAAAGGAGTCGCTTCACCCTGATTGAACTAATACCTCTAAGGTGAACACTCCAGACTATTACTACAGAAAAGGAGTCGCTTCATCCTGATTGAACTAATACCTCTAAGGTGAACACTCCAGACTATTACTACAGAAACGGAGTCGCTTCACCCTGATTGAACTAATACCTCTAAGGTGAACACTCCAGGCTATTACTACAGAAAAGGAATCGCTTCATCCTGATTGAACTAATACCTCTCAGGTGAACACTCCAGGCTATTACTACAGAAAAGGAGTCGCTTTATGCTGATTGAACTAATTCCACTCAGGTGAACACTCCAGACTATTACTAAAGAAAAAGACTCCCTTCATCCTGATTGAACTACTACCTCTGAAGTGAACACTCCAGGCTATTACTACAGAAAAGGAGTGGCTTCATCCTGATTGAACTAATACCTCTCAGGTGAACACTCCAGGCTATTACTACAGAAAAGGAGTTGCTTCACCCTGATTGAACTAATACCTCTCAGGTGAACACTCCAGACTATTACTACAGAAAAAGAGTCTCTTCATCCTAATTAAACTACTACCTCTCAGGTGAACACTCCAGACTATTACTACAGAAAAAGAGTCTCTTCATCCTGATTAAACTACTACCTCTCAGGTGAACACTCCAGACTATTACTACAGAAATGAAGTTGCTTCCTCCTGATTGAACTACTACTTCTCAGGTGAACACTCCAGGCTATTACTACAGAAAAGGAGTCGCTTCATCCTGATTGAATTAATACCTCTCAGGTGAACACTCCAGACGATTACTACAGAAAAGGAGTTGCTTCATCCTTATTGAACTAATACCTCTCAGGTGAACACTCCAGGCTATTACTACAGAAAAGGAGTCGCTTTATGCTGATTGAACTAATTCCTCTCAGGTGAACACTCCAGACTATTACTAAAGAAAAAGAGTCCCTTCATCCTGATTGAACTACTACCTCTCAAGTGAACACTCCAGGCTATTACTACAGAAAAGGAGTTGCTTCATCCTGATTGAACTAATACCTCTCAGGTGAACACTCCAGGCTTATACTACAGAAAAGGAGTCTCTTTATGCTGATTGAACTAATTCCTCTCAGGTGAACACTCCAGGCTTTAACTACAGAAAAGGAGTCCCTTCATCCTGATTGAACTACTACCTCTCAAGTGAACACTCCAGGCTATTACTACAGAAAAGGAGTTGCTTCATCCTGATTGAACTAATACCTCTCAGGTGAACACTCCAGGCTATTACTACAGAAAAGGAGTCGCTTCACCCTGATTGAACTAATACCTCTCAGGTGAACACTCCAGACTATTACTACAGAAAAAGAGTCTCTTCATCCTGATTAAACTACTACCTCTCAGGTGAACACTCCAGACTATTACTACAGAAAAGGAGTTGCTTCATACTGATTGAACTAATACCTCTCAGGTGAACACTCCAGACTATTACTACAGAAAAAGAGTCTCTTCATCCTGATTAAACTACTACCTCTCAGGTGAACACTCCAGACTATTACTACAGAAATGAAGTTGCTTCCTCCTGATTGAACTACTACTTCTCAGGTGAACACTCCAGGCTATTACTACAGAAAAGGAGTCGCTTCATCCTGATTGAATTAATACCTCTCAGGTGAACACTCCAGACGATTACTACAGAAAAGGAGTTGCTTCATCCTTATTGAACTAATACCTCTCAGGTGAACACTCCAGGCTATTACTACAGAAAAGGAGTCGCTTTATGCTGATTGAACTAATTCCTCTCAGGTGAACACTCCAGACTATTACTAAAGAAAAAGAGTCCCTTCATCCTGATTGAACTACTACCTCTCAAGTGAACACTCCAGGCTATTACTACAGAAAAGGAGTTGCTTCATCCTGATTGAACTAATACCTCTCAGGTGAACACTCCAGGCTATTACTACAGAAAAGGAGTCGCTTCACCCTGATTGAACTAATACCTCTCAGATGAACACTCCAGGCTATTACTACAGAAAAGGAGTCGCTTCACCCTGGTTGAATTAATACCTCTCAGGTGAACACTCCAGACGATTACTACAGAAAATGAGTTGCTTCATCGTGATTGAACTACTACCACGCAGGTGAACACTCCAGGCACCTACTACAGAAAAGGAGTCTGTCACGATCAGGCGTCGGGGTTGAAGACCAATTGCAATAGCAGTGGCAGGACAGGCATACAGGCAGTCCCTTCTGGTAGATGACACAGGCTCACCTGAGGTGCGGAGTCTAAGTACTAGCTGGTTTTCCCCAGAGCTCCGGGTGGTGGAGATGGATTTGGCTGCAAGCTAGTACCAGGTCGCAGTCCTCAAGTTTGCCCCACCAGGGTGTGAGCAAGCCGGGGTCCAATAGCGGATAAACAGACAAGGATGAAACAGCAACGTCGTCAAAGAACAGGCCGAGGGTCAAACACGGGTAGTTGCAGATTGGGATCAGGCAGTAGAAAAGTCCAGGAACAAGCCAAAGGTCAATCACGAGTGGTTGTAGGTACAGATGGCAACAGGAAAACCAACAGCAAGGCACTGGCAGGGAAGGCACAATAACCTGGCCAAGAGGAAGTGCTGAGACAAAGCTTATATAGGAAGTTCATGGGAGGAGCAAGGAGTTCAAGGTTCATCGGTAATCAAGACTCAAGGCAGGGTTGTCCATTGGATCAGATAGGTTTGTCCAGCAGATCAGGCAAGGAGCTGTCCAGCGTCCCAGATAGCTCAGTGGGAAGAGTAAATGCCAGACACGGACGAGGTCCCAGGTTCAAGCCCAGGTCCTGACAGTACTCCCCTCCTCTCAGGACATCCTTTGGACATCTTAGGGCTGGGTTTGTGAGGAAACCTCTTGTGGAATTCTCTTGTCAATCTAGGGGAGTGAACCTTATCCATCCTTGGGCATCTTTTTCTTTAGAAGTTTCTGCTGGGGAGATTCTCCTCACTTGCAAGGCTCTTTCAAACATCTCCAGCTCCTGCTTACGGATAAGGGTGCCATTCGAGGCATACATACAGTCAGGTGGTAGAACTTCTTTGGCAGAACAGGAATTTGTGATGGAGCCAGACTTTACGGAAGTGGTGACGGTATCAAGAACAGGTGTTTTCTTAGGATGTAGTGAAGGCGTCTCTGGAGCAGGAGGTGGTTCTTTGGCAGGACAGGGTGATGTTACTGCATTTACCACTGTGGAACGTGGGATGACTACTGGAACTGGTCTGTTGTCGGGAGGTTGCATAGTTGCCTCTAGGCCAGATGGTAGGAGTTTCACAGGGTTATTGGTTGCGGGTTCAAGAGGGGCACTGGTATCGTTGACCACCGTAGTCTGGGAACCTACTTGTGTCATTGAACATGGACAGGCCTTACGGCAACCTTGGCAGTTCACAGGCCGAACAGCAGCGATAGCAGAATGAATCCCAGTAGTACCCACTTGAAGAACCTTTGGCCGAGGTGGACGAGTTGGGCAGAGAGAGATTAAGTGCCCTCTTTCTCCACAATAGAAACAAAGGCCACAGCCTCTCCTCCGCTCTCTTTCAGCTTTAGACAGCGTGGTCTGGATGACCCCGATCTCCATAGGTTCCACATCTTCCAGGGTAGGTGTGTGTATATCCACAGGAACGTCAAGGCTTTGTGGTGTTAGGGCTTCATGGCTTGGCACGTACTGGGGTGGCTTGAAGTCATACCTGTACAGGGTATTCCTGTCCCTGGGTCCTCGAAGGCCAGATGAGCTAGGAGCAGACTTGGGAACCCTGGTTTTCTTGGAAACTGTACAGTGAGAGTCCAGGGCTAACATAAAAGCTTCCCAGCTGTCCAAGACTGGACTCCTTTCCTGTAATACCTGGTGAGCCCATGTTTTGATGGGTCCAGTGAGCAGGTTGATAGTAGCGAGAACCTTTATATAATCTGTGGCATAGGTCCTAGGCTTAAGAGCAAACAACAGCTCGCAATCCATCTTAAAGGATGAAAGAGATGCACGGCTACCGTCAAACCTCTCGGGCATCACAACAAATGGCTCAGGACAGGCTGGTTTCGGGCCTGGGCGTACTGTACCTTTCAGTAACAGAACTTCTTGCTGCAGGTCTGAGATTTGCTGTCTGACAGGAGTCAGAGCATCTGCTATAGCGGCCTTCATGTTTATGGCCAGGTTATTCTGTCACGATCAGGCGTCGGGGTTGAAGACCAATTGCAATAGCAGTGGCAGGACAGGCATACAGGCAGTCCCTTCTGGTAGATGACACAGGCTCACCTGAGGTGCGGAGTCTAAGTACTAGCTGGTTTTCCCCAGAGCTCCGGGTGGTGGAGATGGATTTGGCTGCAAGCTAGTACCAGGTCGCAGTCCTCAAGTTTGCCCCACCAGGGTGTGAGCAAGCCGGGGTCCAATAGCGGATAAACAGACAAGGATGAAACAGCAACGTCGTCAAAGAACAGGCCGAGGGTCAAACACGGGTAGTTGCAGATTGGGATCAGGCAGTAGGAAAGTCCAGGAACAAGCCAAAGGTCAATCACGAGTGGTTGTAGGTACAGATGGCAACAGGAAAACCAACAGCAAGGCACTGGCAGGGAAGGCACAATAACCTGGCCAAGAGGAAGTGCTGAGACAAAGCTTATATAGGAAGTTCATGGGAGGAGCAAGGAGTTCAAGGTTCATCGGTAATCAAGACTCAAGGCAGGGTTGTCCATTGGATCAGATAGGTTTGTCCAGCAGATCAGGCAAGGAGCTGTCCAGCATCCCAGATAGCTCAGTGGGAAGAGTAAATGCCAGACACGGACGAGGTCCCAGGTTCAAGCCCAGGTCCTGACAGAGTCGCTTCATACTGATTGAACTACTACCACTCAGGTGAACACTCCAGGCTTTTACTACAGAAAAGGAGTTCCTTCATACTGATTGAACTAATACCTCTCAGGTGAACACTCCAGACTATTACTACAGAAAAGAAGTCGCTTCATCCTGATTGAACTACTACCTCTAAGGTGAACACTCCAGGCTTTAACTACAGAAAAGGAGTCCCTTCATCCTGATTGAACTACTACCTCTCAAGTAAACCCTCCAGGCTATTACTACAGAAAAGGAGTTGCTTCATCCTGATTGAACTAATACCTCTCAGGTGAACACTCCAGGCTATTACTACAGAAAAGGAGTCGCTTCACCCTGATTGAATTAATACCTCTCAGGTGAACACTCCAGACGATTACTACAGAAAAGGAGTCGCTTCATCGTGATTGAACTACTACCACGCAGGTGAAAACTCCAGGCAATTACTACAGAAAAGGAGTCGCTTCATACTGATTCAACTACTACCTCTCAGGTGAACACTCCAGGCTATTACTACAGAAAAGGAGTCGCTTCATCCTGATTGAATTAATACCTCTCAGGTGAACACTCCAGACTATTACTACAGAAAAGGAGTTGCTTCATCCTGATTGAACTAATACCTCTTAGGTGAACACTCCAGTCTATTACTACAGAAAAGGAGTCGCTTCACTCTGATTGAATTAATAGCTCTCAGGTGAACACTCCAGACGATTACTACAGAAAAGGAGTCGCTTCATCGTGATTGAACTACTACCGCGCAGGTGAACACTCCAGGCAATTACTACAGAAAAGGAGTCGCTTCATACTGATTGAACTACAACCACTCAGGTGAACACTCCAGGCTATTACTAAAGAAAAGGAGTTGCTTCATACTGATTGAACTAATACCTCTCAGGTGAACACTCCAGACTATTACTACAGAAAAAGAGTCTCTTCATCCTGATTAAACTACTACCTCTCAGGTGAACACTCCAGACTATTACTACAGAAAAGAAGTTGCTTCATCCTGATTGAACTACTACCTCTCAGGTGAACACTCCAGGCTTTAACTACAGAAAAGGAGTCGCTTCATCCTGATTGAACTAATACCTCTCAGGTGAACACTCCAGACTATTACTACAGAAAAAGAGTCTCTTCATCCTGATTAAACTACTACCTCTCAGGTGAACACTCCAGACTATTACTACAGAAAAGAAGTTGCTTCATCCTGATTGAACTACTACCTCTCAGGTGAACACTCCAGGCTTTAACTACAGAAAAGGAGTCGCTTCATCCTGATGTAACTAATACCTCTCAGGTGAACACTCCAGACTATTACTACAGAAAAAGAGTCTCTTCATCCTGATTAAACTACTACCTCTCAGGTGAACACTCCAGACTATTACTACAGAAAATAAGTTGCTTCATCCTGATTGAACTACTACCACTCAGGTGAACACTCCAGGCTTTAACTACAGAAAAGGAGTCGCTTCATCCTGATGGAACTAATACCTCTCAGGTGAACACTCCAGACTATTACTACAGAAAAAGAGTCTCTTCATCCTGATTAAACTACTACCTCTCAGGTGAACACTCCAGACTATTACTACAGAAAAGGAGTTGCTTCATACTGATTGAACTAATACCTCTCAGGTGAACACGCCAGACTATTACTACAGAAAAAGAGTCTCTTCATCCTGATTAAACTACTACCTCTCAGGTGAACACTCCAGGCTATTACTACAGAAAAGAAGTTGCTTCCTCCTGATTGAACTACTACCTCTCAGGTGAACACTCCAGGCTATTACTACAGAAAAGGAGTCGCTTCATCCTGATTGAATTAATACCTCTCAGGTGAACATTCCAGACGATTACTACAGAAAAGGAGTTGCTTCATCTTGATTGAACTAATACCTCTCAGGTGAACACTCCAGACTATTACTACAGAAAAGGAGTCACTTTATGCTGATTGAAGTAATTCCTCTCAGGTGAACACTCCAGACTATTACTACAGAAAAAGAGTCTCTTCATCCTGATTAAACTACTACCTCTCAGGTGAACACTCCAGACTATTACTACAGAAAAGAAGTTGCTTCATCCTGATTGTACTACTACCTCTCAGGTGAATACTCCAGGCTATTACTACAGAAAAGGAGTCGCTTCACCCTGATTGAACTAATACCTCTAAGGTGAACACTCCAGACTATTACTACAGAAAAGGAGTCGCTTCATCCTGATTGAACTAATACCTCTAAGGTGAACACTCCAGACTATTACTACAGAAACGGAGTCGCTTCACCCTGATTGAACTAATACCTCTAAGGTGAACACTCCAGGCTATTACTACAGAAAAGGAATCGCTTCATCCTGATTGAACTAATACCTCTCAGGTGAACACTCCAGGCTATTACTACAGAAAAGGAGTCGCTTTATGCTGATTGAACTAATTCCACTCAGGTGAACACTCCAGACTATTACTAAAGAAAAAGACTCCCTTCATCCTGATTGAACTACTACCTCTGAAGTGAACACTCCAGGCTATTACTACAGAAAAGGAGTGGCTTCATCCTGATTGAACTAATACCTCTCAGGTGAACACTCCAGGCTATTACTAAAGAAAAGGAGTTGCTTCATACTAATTGAACTAATACCTCTCAGGTGAACTCTCCAGACTATTACTACAGAAAAAGAGTCTCTTCATCCTGATTGAACTACTACCTCTCAAGTTAACACTCCAGGCTATTACTACAGAAAAGGAGTTGCTTCATCCTGATTGAACTAATACCTCTCAGGGGAACACTCCAGGCTATTACTACAGAAAAGGAGTCGCTTCACCCTGATTGATCTAATACCTCTCAGGTGAACACTCCAGGCTATTACTACAGAAAAGGAGTCGCTTCACCCTGATTGAATTAATACCTATCAGGTGAACACTCCAGACGATTACTACAGAAAAGAAGTCGCTTCATCCTGATTGAACTACAACCGCTTAGGTGAACACTCCAGGCTTTAACTACAGAAAAGGAGTCGCTTCATCCTGATTGAACTAATTTCTCTCAGGTGAACACTCCAGGCTATTACTACAGAAAAGGAGACGCTTTATGCTGATTGAACTAATACCTCTCAGGTGAACACTCCAGGCTATTAGTACAGAAAAGGAGTCACTTTATCTTGATTGAACTAATACATCGCATATGAACACACCAGGCTATTACTACAGAAAAGGATTTGCTTCATCCTGATTAAACTAATACCTCTCAGGTGAACACTCCAGACTATTACTACAGAAAAGGAGTCGCTTTATCCTGATTGAACTAATACCTCTCAGGTAAACACTCCAGACTATTACTACAGAAAAGGAGTCGCTTCACCCTGATTGAACTAATACCTCTCAGGTGAACAGTCCAGGCTATTACTACAGAAAAGGAGTCGCTTCATCCTGATTGAACTAATACCTCTCAGGTGAACACTCCAGGCTATTACTAAAGAAAAGTAGTCGTTTTATCCTGATTGAACTAATACCTCACATATGAACACTCCAGGCTATTACTACAGAAAAGGATTTGCTTCATCCTGATTAAACTAATACCTCTCAGGTGAACACTCCAGGCTATTACTACAGTAAAGGAGTCCCTTTATCCTGATTGAACTAATACCTCTCATGTGAACACTCCAGACTTTACTACAGAAAAGGAGTCGCTTCACCCTGATTGAACTAATACCTCTCAGGTGAACACTCCAGGCTATTACTACAGAAAAGGAGTCGCTTTACCCTGATTGAACTGATACATTTCAAGTGAACACTCCAGGCTATTACTACAAAAAAGGAGTCGCCTCACCCTGATTGAACTACTACTTCTCAGGTGAACACTCCAGGCTATTACTACAGAAAAGGAGTCGCTTCATCCTGATTGAACTAATACCTCTCAGGTGAACACTCCAGGCTATTACTACAGAAAAGAAGTCGCTTCATCCTTATTGAACTAATACCTCTCAGGTGAACACTCCAGACTATTACTACAGAAAAGGAGTCGCTTCATCCTGATTGATCTAATACCTCTCAGGTGAACACTCCAGGCTATTACTACAGAAAAGGAGTCGCTTCATCCTGATTGAACTAATACCTTTCAGGTTAACACTCCTGGCTATTACTACAGGAAAATAGTTGTTTCATCTTGATTGAACTAATACCTCTCAGGTGAACACTCCAGGCTATTACTACAGAAAAGGAGTCACTTCATCCTGTTTGCACTAATATCTCTCAGGTGAACACTCCAGGCTATTACTATAAAAAAGGAGTCGCTTCATTCTGATTGAACTACTACCACTCAGAGAAACACTCCAGGCTATTACTACAGAAAAGGAGTTGCTTCATACTGAATGAACTAATACCTCTCAGGTGAACACTCCAGGCTATTACTACAGAAAACAAGTTTCTTCATCTTGATTGAACGACTACCTCTCAGGTGAACACTCCATTCTATTACAACAGAAAAGGAGTCGCTTCATACTGACTGAACTAATACCTCTCAGGTGAACACTCCAGGCTATTACTACAGAAAAGGAGTCGCTTTATCTTGATTGAACTACTACCACTCAGGTGAACACTCCAGGCAATTACTACAGAAAAGGAGTCGCTTCATCCTGATTGAACTACTAACTCTTAGGTGAACACTCCAGGCTATTACTACAGAAAAGGAGTCGCTTCATCCTTATTGAACTAATTTCTCTCAGGTGAACACTCCAGTCTATTGCTACAGAAAAAGAGTCCCTTCATCCTGATTGAACTACTACCACTCAGGTGAACACTCCAGGCTTTTACTACAGAAAAGGAGTTCCTTCATACTGATTGAACTAATACCTCTCAGGTGAACACTCCAGACTATTACTACAGAAAAGAAGTCGCTTCATCCTGATTGAACTACTACCTCTAAGGTGAACACTCCAGGCTTTAACTACAGAAAAGGAGTCCCTTCATCCTGATTGAACTACTACCTCTCAAGTAAACCCTCCAGGCTATTACTACAGAAAAGGAGTTGCTTCATCCTGATTGAACTAATACCTCTCAGGTGAACACTCCAGGCTATTACTACAGAAAAGGAGTCGCTTCACCCTGATTGAATTAATACCTCTCAGGTGAACACTCCAGACGATTACTACAGAAAAGGAGTCGCTTCATCGTGATTGAACTACTACCACGCAGGTGAAAACTCCAGGCAATTACTACAGAAAAGGAGTCGCTTCATACTGATTCAACTACTACCTCTCAGGTGAACACTCCAGGCTATTACTACAGAAAAGGAGTCGCTTCATCCTGATTGAATTAATACCTCTCAGGTGAACACTCCAGACTATTACTACAGAAAAGGAGTTGCTTCATCCTGATTGAACTAATACCTCTCAGGTGAACACTCCAGTCTATTACTACAGAAAAGGAGTCGCTTCACTCTGATTGAATTAATAGCTCTCAGGTGAACACTCCAGACGATTACTACAGAAAAGGAGTCGCTTCATCGTGATTGAACTACTACCACGCAGGTGAACACTCCAGGCAATTACTACAGAAAAGGAGTCGCTTCATACTGATTGAACTACTACCACTCAGGTGAACACTCCAGGCTATTACTAAAGAAAAGGAGTTGCTTCATACTGATTGAACTAATACCTCTCAGGTGAACACTCCAGACTATTACTACAGAAAAAGAGTCTCTTCATCCTGATTAAACTACTACCTCTCAGGTGAACACTCCAGACTATTACTACAGAAAAGAAGTTGCTTCATCCTGATTGAACTACTACCTCTCAGGTGAACACTCCAGGCTTTAACTACAGAAAAGGAGTCGCTTCATCCTGATTGAACTAATACCTCTCAGGTGAACACTCCAGACTATTACTACAGAAAAAGAGTCTCTTCATCCTGATTAAACTACTACCTCTCAGGTGAACACTCCAGACTATTACTACAGAAAAGAAGTTGCTTCATCCTGATTGAACTACTACCTCTCAGGTGAACACTCCAGGCTTTAACTACAGAAAAGGAGTCGCTTCATCCTGATGGAACTAATACCTCTCAGGTGAACACTCCAGACTATTACTACAGAAAAAGAGTCTCTTCATCCTGATTAAACTACTACCTCTCAGGTGAACACTCCAGACTATTACTACAGAAAAGAAGTTGCTTCATCCTGATTGAACTACTACCATTCAGGTGAACACTCCAGGCTTTAACTACAGAAAAGGAGTCGCTTCATCCTGATGGAACTAATACCTCTCAGGTGAACACTCCAGACTATTACTACAGAAAAAGAGTCTCTTCATCCTGATTAAACTACTACCTCTCAGGTGAACACTCCAGACTATTACTACAGAAAAGGAGTTGCTTCATACTGATTGAACTAATACCTCTCAGGTGAACACGCCAGACTATTACTACAGAAAAAGAGTCTCTTCATCCTGATTAAACTACTACCTCTCAGGTGAACACTCCAGGCTATTGCTACAGAAAAGAAGTTGCTTCCTCCTGATTGAACTACTACCTCTCAGGTGAACACTCCAGGTTATTACTACAGAAAAGGAGTCGCTTCATCCTGATTGAATTAATACCTCTCAGGTGAACATTCCAGACGATTACTACAGAAAAGGAGTTGCTTCATCTTGATTGAACTAATACCTCTCAGGTGAACACTCCAGACTATTACTACAGAAAAGGAGTCACTTTATGCTGATTGAACTAATTCCTCTCAGGTGAACACTCCAGACTATTACTACAGAAAAAGAGTCTCTTCATCCTGATTAAACTACTACCTCTCAGGTGAACACTCCAGACTATTACTACAGAAAAGAAGTTGCTTCATCCTGATTGTACTACTACCTCTCAGGTGAATACTCCAGGCTATTACTACAGAAAAGGAGTCGCTTCACCCTGATTGAACTAATACCTCTAAGGTGAACACTCCAGACTATTACTACAGAAAAGGAGTCGCTTCATCCTGATTGAACTAATACCTCTAAGGTGAACACTCCAGACTATTACTACAGAAACGGAGTCGCTTCACCCTGATTGAACTAATACCTCTAAGGTGAACACTCCAGGCTATTACTACAGAAAAGGAATCGCTTCATCCTGATTGAACTAATACCTCTCAGGTGAACACTCCAGGCTATTACTACAGAAAAGGAGTCGCTTTATGCTGATTGAACTAATTCCACTCAGGTGAACACTCCAGACTATTACTAAAGAAAAAGACTCCCTTCATCCTGATTGAACTACTACCTCTGAAGTGAACACTCCAGGCTATTACTACAGAAAAGGAGTGGCTTCATCCTGATTGAACTAATACCTCTCAGGTGAACACTCCAGGCTATTACTACAGAAAAGGAGTTGCTTCACCCTGATTGAACTAATACCTCTCAGGTGAACACTCCAGACTATTACTACAGAAAAAGAGTCTCTTCATCCTAATTAAACTACTACCTCTCAGGTGAACACTCCAGACTATTACTACAGAAAAAGAGTCTCTTCATCCTGATTAAACTACTACCTCTCAGGTGAACACTCCAGACTATTACTACAGAAATGAAGTTGCTTCCTCCTGATTGAACTACTACTTCTCAGGTGAACACTCCAGGCTATTACTACAGAAAAGGAGTCGCTTCATCCTGATTGAATTAATACCTCTCAGGTGAACACTCCAGACGATTACTACAGAAAAGGAGTTGCTTCATCCTTATTGAACTAATACCTCTCAGGTGAACACTCCAGGCTATTACTACAGAAAAGGAGTCGCTTTATGCTGATTGAACTAATTCCTCTCAGGTGAACACTCCAGACTATTACTAAAGAAAAAGAGTCCCTTCATCCTGATTGAACTACTACCTCTCAAGTGAACACTCCAGGCTATTACTACAGAAAAGGAGTTGCTTCATCCTGATTGAACTAATACCTCTCAGGTGAACACTCCAGGCTTATACTACAGAAAAGGAGTCTCTTTATGCTGATTGAACTAATTCCTCTCAGGTGAACACTCCAGGCTTTAACTACAGAAAAGGAGTCCCTTCATCCTGATTGAACTACTACCTCTCAAGTGAACACTCCAGGCTATTACTACAGAAAAGGAGTTGCTTCATCCTGATTGAACTAATACCTCTCAGGTGAACACTCCAGGCTATTACTACAGAAAAGGAGTCGCTTCACCCTGATTGAACTAATACCTCTCAGGTGAACACTCCAGACTATTACTACAGAAAAAGAGTCTCTTCATCCTGATTAAACTACTACCTCTCAGGTGAACACTCCAGACTATTACTACAGAAAAGGAGTTGCTTCATACTGATTGAACTAATACCTCTCAGGTGAACACTCCAGACTATTACTACAGAAAAAGAGTCTCTTCATCCTGATTAAACTACTACCTCTCAGGTGAACACTCCAGACTATTACTACAGAAATGAAGTTGCTTCCTCCTGATTGAACTACTACTTCTCAGGTGAACACTCCAGGCTATTACTACAGAAAAGGAGTCGCTTCATCCTGATTGAATTAATACCTCTCAGGTGAACACTCCAGACGATTACTACAGAAAAGGAGTTGCTTCATCCTTATTGAACTAATACCTCTCAGGTGAACACTCCAGGCTATTACTACAGAAAAGGAGTCGCTTTATGCTGATTGAACTAATTCCTCTCAGGTGAACACTCCAGACTATTACTAAAGAAAAAGAGTCCCTTCATCCTGATTGAACTACTACCTCTCAAGTGAACACTCCAGGCTATTACTACAGAAAAGGAGTTGCTTCATCCTGATTGAACTAATACCTCTCAGGTGAACACTCCAGGCTATTACTACAGAAAAGGAGTCGCTTCACCCTGATTGAACTAATACCTCTCAGATGAACACTCCAGGCTATTACTACAGAAAAGGAGTCGCTTCACCCTGGTTGAATTAATACCTCTCAGGTGAACACTCCAGACGATTACTACAGAAAATGAGTTGCTTCATCGTGATTGAACTACTACCACGCAGGTGAACACTCCAGGCACCTACTACAGAAAAGGAGTCTGTCACGATCAGGCGTCGGGGTTGAAGACCAATTGCAATAGCAGTGGCAGGACAGGCATACAGGCAGTCCCTTCTGGTAGATGACACAGGCTCACCTGAGGTGCGGAGTCTAAGTACTAGCTGGTTTTCCCCAGAGCTCCGGGTGGTGGAGATGGATTTGGCTGCAAGCTAGTACCAGGTCGCAGTCCTCAAGTTTGCCCCACCAGGGTGTGAGCAAGCCGGGGTCCAATAGCGGATAAACAGACAAGGATGAAACAGCAACGTCGTCAAAGAACAGGCCGAGGGTCAAACACGGGTAGTTGCAGATTGGGATCAGGCAGTAGAAAAGTCCAGGAACAAGCCAAAGGTCAATCACGAGTGGTTGTAGGTACAGATGGCAACAGGAAAACCAACAGCAAGGCACTGGCAGGGAAGGCACAATAACCTGGCCAAGAAGAAGTGCTGAGACAAAGCTTATATAGGAAGTTCATGGGAGGAGCAAGGAGTTCAAGGTTCATCGGTAATCAAGACTCAAGGCAGGGTTGTCCATTGGATCAGATAGGTTTGTCCAGCAGATCAGGCAAGGAGCTGTCCAGCGTCCCAGATAGCTCAGTGGGAAGAGTAAATGCCAGACACGGACGAGGTCCCAGGTTCAAGCCCAGGTCCTGACAGCACTCCCCTCCTCTCAGGACGTCCTCTGGACATCTTAGGGCTGGGTTTGTGAGGAAACCTCTGGTGGAATTCTCTTGTCAATCTAGGGGAGTGAACCTTATCCCTCCTTGGGCATCTTTTTCTTTAGAAGTTTCTGCTGGGGAGATTCTCCTCACTTGCAAGGCTCTTTCAAACATCTCCAGCTCCTGCTTACGGATAAGGGTGCCATTCGAGGCATACATACAGTCAGGTGGTAGAACTTCTTTGGCAGAACAGGAATTTGTGATGGAGCCAGACTTTACGGAAGTGGTGACGGTATCAAGAACAGGTGTTTTCTTAGGATGTAGTGAAGGCGTCTCTGGAGCAGGAGGTGGTTCTTTGGCAGGACAGGGTGATGTTACTGCATTTACCACTGTGGAACGTGGGATGACTACTGGAACTGGTCTGTTGTCGGGAGGTTGCATAGTTGCCTCTAGGCCAGATGGTAGGAGTTTCACAGGGTTATTGGTTGCGGGTTCAAGAGGGGCACTGGTATCGTTGACCACCGTAGTCTGGGAACCTACTTGTGTCATTGAACATGGACAGGCCTTACGGCAACCTTGGCAGTTCACAGGCCGAACAGCAGCGATAGCAGAATGAATCCCAGTAGTACCCACTTGAAGAACCTTTGGCCGAGGTGGACGAGTTGGGCAGAGAGAGATTAAGTGCCCTCTTTCTCCACAATAGAAACAAAGGCCACAGCCTCTCCTCCGCTCTCTTTCAGCTTTAGACAGCGTGGTCTGGATGACCCCGATCTCCATAGGTTCCACATCTTCCAGGGTAGGTGTGTGTATATCCACAGGAACGTCAAGGCTTTGTGGTGTTAGGGCTTCATGGCTTGGCACGTACTGGGGTGGCTTGAAGTCATACCTGTACAGGGTATTCCTGTCCCTGGGTCCTCGAAGGCCAGATGAGCTAGGAGCAGACTTGGGAACCCTGGTTTTCTTGGAAACTGTACAGTGAGAGTCCAGGGCTAACATAAAAGCTTCCCAGCTGTCCAAGACTGGACTCCTTTCCTGTAATACCTGGTGAGCCCATGTTTTGATGGGTCCAGTGAGCAGGTTGATAGTAGCGAGAACCTTTATATAATCTGTGGCATAGGTCCTAGGCTTAAGAGCAAACAACAGCTCGCAATCCATCTTAAAGGATGAAAGAGATGCACGGCTACCGTCAAACCTCTCGGGCATCACAACAAATGGCTCAGGACAGGCTGGTTTCGGGCCTGGGCGTACTGTACCTTTCAGTAACAGAACTTCTTGCTGCAGGTCTGAGATTTGCTGTCTGACAGGAGTCAGAGCATCTGCTATAGCGGCCTTCATGTTTATGGCCAGGTTATTCTGTCACGATCAGGCGTCGGGGTTGAAGACCAATTGCAATAGCAGTGGCAGGACAGGCATACAGGCAGTCCCTTCTGGTAGATGACACAGGCTCACCTGAGGTGCGGAGTCTAAGTACTAGCTGGTTTTCCCCAGAGCTCCGGGTGGTGGAGATGGATTTGGCTGCAAGCTAGTACCAGGTCGCAGTCCTCAAGTTTGCCCCACCAGGGTGTGAGCAAGCCGGGGTCCAATAGCGGATAAACAGACAAGGATGAAACAGCAACGTCGTCAAAGAACAGGCCGAGGGTCAAACACGGGTAGTTGCAGATTGGGATCAGGCAGTAGGAAAGTCCAGGAACAAGCCAAAG